>PJEX01000118.1:0-64418 GCA_005350895.1 Colletotrichum tanaceti
TCTTTACTAATAAGCAAAGCTTCAAATCTCGAAGCCCAAGTAAGGTAGTTTTGGCTACCAGACAGTCTAGGCATGTTGATTTTCTCCATTTTATAGGTATTTGCCTGTAATAGGTCTTGTTTTATAGGTATAGTTATTTTTCTATAGAAGAAGTCTTCTAAAAGGTATATTATAGGCTCGGTTCGAAATCGATCGATATCGAAGGAAGGAAAATAAGTATAGGAATTCGAGTTATAGATTCGTATAGAGCTCGAAAAAAGGAATCGAATGGCGGTCGAAAGGAGGATATCGGAGGTATAGTCGATTTTTTAGGTATAAGGGTAAAGTCAAGGTATAGGTATAGGTTATCGAGGTAAATCGAGGTAGGAAAAATCAAGGAAGGGTATTTCGAGAAAATGGATGGTATGGTTCGAATCGTGGATTATAGGCGGTTCGAATGGTGGTGCTCTCGTCGTTATAAGGTAAAGTTTGGTAAAGTTGTTATCGAAAAGGTAGGTAGGTATAGGGAAGAAGTCAGGGTTATTCGTATATAGTCGGCGTTATTGTAGGTAATCGGTATCCACAAATATAGATGAAAAGAGGACGTATAGTATAGTAGTTGGAAGGTTGGAATAGTTGCAACTTAACGTATTGAAAGGTATAGGGTTCAATTCTTGCAAAGGGCAAAAATCGCGGGTTTTTCGAAAAGCGTGGTTTTCGCAGTGTATATGTATTTCCAGTCTTACAGGTGCAAGGCTGGGCTCATAACCACTAAGATGTGATAGGGTAGATAAGTGTAAGAGTGGAAATCACGTGATAAAAGTGGGGAAGATGTGAGTAGTATAATGATGTATTGATCAGGATAATCATCGATGATAGAGATAATACCTCTAAGGATAGAGAAATACTCTAATCTATATACTACTACTAAGGTATAGAGATCTGTAAATTATCTACTGCTTGCATGATAGTTATCACCGAGACATCCGGATTATATTATCGGTTATTTCCGTATATCAAAGCACTTATAGTAGGTATTAAAGGAAATAGTGATCAGCTTATTACCAAGGTTATTGCCAAGTGAATAAGACTAGTTATCCTAGTCACCACTTACAAAACAAGGTTCTAAGTCACCTATAGAGGTAATATAATAAAATGATATGTTATTCTATTCCTTATTAAGCAGAGATTATAAATATGCAAACCTCTTACTTGTATCTCTTATGGTTATAAAGATATATGCAATAAAGCATAAGGGTATGTTTATAGCATAAGCTTCTTTATTCTAAGTTATAATACTACAGTAGATAAACCCTCCTATATCTACTTTAGTATCTCTAATGTCCCTAATATCTTAGGACTTAACGTTCCCTAAGAATCCTTTCTAAGCTACTTAAATTATAATAGCTTACCTATAAAATATTAATTACTTTAATAAGAAGCTCTTAGTAGTAAGACATACTCTTTTAACTATAACTTAATAGAAACTTTATAGCTAATATATATTCCCTTAGAAGTCTTAAGACTACCTAACCTTATAGGTTATATATATAACTTAATATAAAGATACTATTAAAACTTAAGCAAAATAAGAAAAAACTTTCCTTTAGAAATTATACTATAAAATTTAAGCTAAAATAATAGAAATTTAAGAATAAGATAACCTAACTTTATTAGAACCTTATAATAAAGAAAGTAAACTATCCTCTACCCTTAATCTTTTCTTAACTTCTAACCTAGGGAGGGGTATAGACCCTAATAATAGTAAAGTCTATTATACTACTAACATACTAGAGGCCTTAGGAGATAAATCCCCAAATACTAAAACTATTATTTAAGAATCTCTTAGGTAAAAAGAGGAGAAAAAAGACTAGAAAGAGGGGAAAGATAACCCTCTACTAATTAACTATAAAGGAAAAAGGAAAATATAACTATCTCTACTATTAAGCTATAAATCTAATATAGTAGTAAACTTAGCTTCTAAACTTACTACCCTTTAAATAGAAATTAAGTACTTATACTATAATTAAAGCTTAAGCTATCTAACTAGAGGATAGACTAAAAGATATAGAATAGTAGGATAAAGAGGATAATAGCTATAATATAACTTATATAAAAGATTAACTGCTAAATATAAAAGACTAACTTTTAACTTATATAGAAGACTAACTACTAATCTATAAGAGAGAAGCCCTAAACTACTATTAGAAGACCTTAGTAATTTACCTAATAAATTAGGACTAGACTAAGACTAAGATAATCTAAGTAAATATAAGGAATGTTACACTCTATTATTTAAATTTAAACTTAATAAGATTAGATAGTTTAATCTACTAGCCTCTTTTATAGATAATAATAATAGTTACTTTATTAGAACTAAGACTATATAGACTAATATTTACTGTTTTATAGACTCTATCTAGTATTACGCTAATACCTCTCTAGAGTATTAACTAGCTGCTATACTAAACCTCTACCTATATTTAAAAAGTATTACTAATAAATAGTACTCTAGTAACTTAGATAAAAAAGACTAGTAAGATCTCTATAGACTAAGTAAAGGACTTAGCTTATAGGACTACTTACTAGTAGAATAATTCTAGATTCCCTAAGAAGTAGCTAAAGTAAAACTCTAAAGGTTAAGATATACCCTAGAAGATATCTATACCTATATTAATATCTATTACTTTACTACTTAAATCTAATAACTTACCCTAGCTATAGAAGAACTAAAAACCTAATATTTTATATTAGTATATAATAAAATAGATACTAATTTAATTTTAGGAATCCTATAACTAGATAGAGTAACTAACTATACTTAATAGCTTTAGTACCTTACTAGTTACTAAGAAGGATAAAGATATAACGTTAAGTAGGGAGCTTAGAAATAGCTGTTAACTAATAAATCTCTAAGAAATAAACTAATAAATTTAAGATTATCTAGAGAATAGACTACTACTTAGAAGAGAAAAGAATAAAGATATAATAAGAATTAATTAAGTAATTTATATATAGTAATAGAGGAATATATAAAAAAGGATAAAAAAGATTATAAAAACACTTAGAAATATTTACCTTATATACCCTACTAAAAGGCTAGAGATAAAAACAATAAGCTAGCCCAGGACTCTTATACTTCCTAGCTAATCTATTAATATATACTATTAGATAGTACTAATTTTAAAGATAACTATATAGATATAGAAGTACTTACCTTAGATAGAGCTATAAACTTAGCTAAGCTAAAAGAAATAGAAGATAAGGGATACACTATAAGTAAATCCTATTTTTTAAATAATAAACCTAATAAATCCTCTAAAAACTACTAATCTAATAGTTTAGAAGATATATTACTATCTACTAATATAGTTAACTTTATTTTAGACTTTAGATTAGATATAGAACTTTAGGAACTTTATAATTATAATAACTATTATTTTATTTCTTTAGCCTATTACTTTTATAGTAAAACTATATCTAAAAAATAATAAGATTAATAATACTATACTTTAATCTATATAGTAAAATCTAATAACCCTCTAGATACCTAGCCTTTAGAGAGCCTATCTTAGGTAAAGGATAAAACTTATTAAGTAGCTAGTAACTACTCCTATACTAGAATTTAAGTAGACCTTAGCAATAGAAAACCTACTAAAATTTATATAGATACTAGATCCTTATAATATATTATCTCTTATAAAACCCTAGAAAAAACCCTATATTACAACCTAGCTACTACTATAATAGGATAACTTTAAGGTACTAGAAACTCTACTATACTTAGCTAGGCTAAATTCTAAATTTAAGTCTAAAGACTAGTTAAAGGAATATAATAGATAGCTACCCTCTATCTTAAAGGATAGGTAGTAGAAACCTTAGTAGCTAGACTCTTAATTAGCTAAGATTTTAATATTCTAAATAAAGTAGATATTATAAACTCTAAAAGCGTTATCTATATTAGATCCTATAGTAATATACTAGTACTTACTAATATCTTCTCTAAGAGATCCCCTATCTAATATAAGGCTAAATACGCTAAAAACTTAATTATTCTACTACTAACTAAAACTATTATTCTTATCTATTACACTAAGGATTTAAAACTAATATACTCTTATTTTAACCTACGTAAGGGTAGGGAATAGATACTCTTATAGGTCTAACCCTATTTATTATAATTATAAATAATACTTCTTAACTAATAAAATTATAGAGAAACTAATATATAGAAACACTAATACTCTTTTAATATAACGCTACTTACTTAATAGATTTATAAGGATATAACCTTCCTCTTCTTAGTAAAGATAATAATCTTAATTTTAATTTAACTATAGATTTAACCCTAAAAGATAGTAGTATCTTTTAAGAAAGACTTACTAATAATTAAAAAATTAGTATAAAATGTAATACTTCTTAAGATTTAATTGTTACTTTAGAAGGTATTACTATTTATAATTAGGATTAATAATTTATAGAAAGAATAAGTAAAATTGTTAGTAATTTCCCTACTATATAGAAAGAATCCTGTAGCTTAAAGGTAAAATTAAAGGAGGAAATAACTATCCCCTTAGTAGAAAACTAATATAAGTATTAATTAGGATAATACCCCTACTTATATAGTATTAAAGACTAGGAATTCCTTAACTAAAGAATAGATAATATATATACTAAAGGCTAACTTATCTAGGCTACTAGCCTAACTCCTTTTAGAGCCCCTACTTTTATAGTTTATAACTGTTAAAAGTGATAGGGATTAAGGTTATGCGTTAATTGTGTGTATATTAAGTGTGTCCTGTGTGTAACTATTATAGCGCAGCTAGGCTGCTTGGAGAGCCTTTTAGAACCCCTTTCTTAGGTGCCTTAGGCTACTAGAAAAGCCTGTTGCCTAGGTCTAAGCCTGTGATAATTACTCCTGTATTTGCCTAAGCAGTTAGGCTACACTAGACTAAATATAACTAACCTCTAGGTGCCTCTGCAGCGCCTTTCAGGCATAGCGCCCTCTATACATATACCTTATTTTTAATATACCCCTTTAGGGAAGGGCTTCTTGTTAGCCCTTACAATTAATTATTGTAAAGGGTAGAGCGCCTATATACTGTAAATGTCCTTTCCTGCCTTTAAAGCGTATATAGGGCGCTTAGGCGTGCAGGAGATTATAAGTCTTATCTATAGCCTATATATTATCCTTTGCTATTAGCGCTTCTAAGTATGCTTTATCTTTAGCAAGCTCCTTCTTATAATTACGCTTAAGAAACTCCTTCTTATTAGTTATATTAAGCTGCTAAAGGAAAGTCTTATGCTTTAGGCTATTAAGAGCCTTTATAAGGCTGTCTGCTATAAGCTTAGCTAATAAGGTATAGGTAATATCTATACACCCTTTAGTGACTTCTTAATATAGCTAGTAAGTGTGAATATTAATATAGTGTAGCTTTATCCTAAGCTTTAAAAGCTCCTTTATTACTAGGCTAACTATCTAGGCGTTATTATATTATATCCTTATTCTTATAGGCTGTAGTATAACTATAGTGTATGTTACTGTATATGTTTTTCTAAAGGGTAATTAAACTTAAAGTTATATAATTAATTAGCTTATAAAGATAGCTTCCTTAGCAGCTTATAAAAGGGCTAGGAGTTTAGCCTTAGTAGTTAAAGTAGTAACAGTGTCCTGCTTGTTAGCACGCTAAGTAACTATACCTCTAAAAAGCTTTATTATAAAAGCCTATAAGCTCTTCTAATTAGCTAAGTTATCTGTAAAGCTTGTGTTAGATACTACCTTAAGTGTATTATCTGCGCTGCTAGGCTTAGTACTATAGTATAGGTAGAGGTATTATATCTTGTAAAGGTATTATAATATACAGTCTGCTGCTTTTTAGTAGGTATTACCTAGGTTCTAATTAAATCTTATAAGCCTACTAGCTGCAAAAGCAATATCTAGATATATTATTATAGCAGTATAAAGGATTATACTAACCTTCTATTAGTATAGGGTTATATTACCTAGGTATATATTTCCTATACATAGGAGTAGCTTAGCTTTTACTATAGGTATATACTTATAGGCTTTATCTTCTAATAAGTCTGTATATATAGGGAGTAGCTTTACAGCCTTCTCTATATATATAGCCTATAAGAGCTAAAGGTAGCGCATTTTCTAATTACATAAGATCTTAAGGCCTAGGAACTATTAGAGCTCCTAGCTACCTTTAAGGTAGTATTTCTCTTAAAGGGCGCCTATCTCTTGCATTACTATAGGCTTATAGTTATCTAGATACGCTAATATTGTTAGATTATTGAGGGTTTTAGTAATAGGTTAATTAAATGTGTATTGAGATGTGTGTGTAACTATTGTGCCCTGCAGCTAGCCCCTGACTTAGGCCTATAAGAACCCTATTCCTAGGCGCCTAAGGCTATAACTAGAGCCTACTGCTTAGGAAGAAGCCTACAGCAGTCCCTCTAATATTTAGCAAAGGGCTGGCTACGCTAGGCTTAAGCCTATCTCTAGGCCTACGCCCTATACGTATAGGGTATGCCCTATATGCGTACATCCTTTAATTTAACATACCCCCTTAGGGAAAGACTTCTTTACAGCCTCTGCAGGCTGCAGAAAGGGCATTAATATTGCGTTATCTTAGCGTGCGTGAGAAGGCTTTTCCTGCTAGCTTATACGCTTATAAGACTGTCTCCTCTACTGCCTATACATTAGACTTAGTTATTTCTGCCTGCAGGCAAGCTTTATTAATCGCAAGATCTCTCACGCAGTTAGCCTTAAGGACCTCCTTCTTGTTAGTTATATTAAGCTAGAGGAGGAAGGCATTATACTTTACTAAGTTAAGGGCCTTTATTAAGCTGTCTACTATAAGCTCTACTAACAGGGTATATATAATATCTATATAGCTATTAGTAAATTCTTAGCGTAGCTAGTAGTTATAAATATTAATATAGTAAAGCTTAGTGTGCAGTTACAAAATCTTACTTATAACAAGCTTTACTATTTACTAGTTATTATACTAGATTTATACTCTTATTAGTATTACTTTTATTAATATATATATAGATTAGTCTCTACGCTATATAGGTAGTTAGATTTAAAGTTATAAGATTAATTAGCTTGCAAAAAGCGCCTCTTTAGCAGCTTAGGTAAGCGTAAGCAGCTCTACTTCTGTTATTAAGGTTATAACTATATCTTATCTGTTAGCTTACTACACAATAAGGCCTCTAAAAAGCTTTATTATAAAGGCTTATAAGCTCCTTTAGGTTAGAGTATTATTGCTAAAGCTTACGTTAGAGGTAACTTTAAAGGTATTATCTTTACTACCTAGCTTAGCGCTAAAGTAGAGGCAAAGGTATTGCGTTTTATAGAGGTATTAAAGGACTCTATTAGCAGCCTTTTAGTATATATCTAAAGGGTTTTAATTAAATCTTATAAGCCTGCTTATAGTAAAGGTAACGTCTAGGTATATTATTACAGTAGTATAAAGGATAGTACTGACTTTACGTTAATAACAGTAAATCTCTGCTAGAGGTATGTTGTCTTTACGCAGCAGCAGCTCCTCCTTTATTATAGGTGTATACTAGGCAGTATTATTGTCTGTAATATTAGTGTATATAGGAAGCAGTTTCCTATACTTCTTAGTGTATACAGCCTATAAGAGCTATAGGTAATAGGTCTTCTAGTTGCATACAATCTTAAGGCTAAGAAACTACTAGAGGTTTTTACTGCCTTTAAGGTAGTATTTAGTCTAAAGTATATATAGCTTGTCTATTACTATAAGCTTATAGGCTTTTAGGAAGGTAAGGATATAATTATTAACATAAAAGAAGAAGGTAACCTCTCCCTTCTGCTAGCAGTAGTCTTCTCTAGCCACACGTTTAAAGCCCTACACTATAAGCCCCTTCTTAAAATGCTTTTACTAGAGTATAGGCAAATAGCGCAGCCTATAGAGGGCTTTCTAAAGGCATAGGATAACGCCTTTCTTGTAGTATCTAGGTAGTATCTCTATATATATTTCCTTATTAATATCTGTATATATAAATGCGTTTACTGCATTATATTAGAGTAGCTTATAATTAAAGTAAGTAGCTATAGCTATTAGGATCTAGAAAGATATACCTATAAGCGTTATAGTATATATATCTTAGTTATCTTTTGCTTGTTAGTTACCTTATATTATAAGCCTAGCCTTTACTTTACTAAAGTAACTATACTTATTAAGCTTATAGGTATAGACCTAATAGTAACTAAGAATCTAATTGCTATATATAGAAGCTTTAGATACCTCTTACTATAAGTATAAGGTTATATAGCTGTTAAGGTATAATATTTTAGCTTTACAAAAGGTATCTTTAAGAGGATAGTATTAGAGTTAACTATGTAATGTAGGGAGTAGCAGGAGTTCCTTCTAGTAGGTGCTGCGTAGGGTATTAGCCTTATAACAGGCTCCCTCTAGAGATACTATAAGTGCTAGCTCTAGACTATATAATCCTGTTGCGTGAAGGCATTCTAGGGATTAGTTAACATGTTGCGCAAGGTCTTGTAGGGGGCTAGCCTGCAACCTAGGCGTTCCTATACTGTCTATTAGTTATTACTTAGTTTTTATAGAGTTATATATATAAGAATGCTTGTTATATATATACCTAGCAAGAAACGCAGCCTTAAAGGATATATACAACTGCTAGCAGTATATTAGAAAGAGGGTTTTATTAGCTTGTTAAGATCCTTCCTACCCCCCCACAAATACTGCTATAAGTATAGTAAGAAACGCTAATCTTAGGGGTGTTTACAGTAGTATTATAAGCTTAAACTAGGACTTAGTATGTAGCGCTAGGGCAGGAGGCCTATTAGAAGGAGTCTCTACTGCACTTAGTACGCTTAGGGCAGCGCCTAGAGGCACCCCCTTAGCTTTATTATAGTCTTTATAGATCTTATTAGCCTCCTTATTAGCTGCGTGGGATATAGTTACATTATGCTAGCCTTTAAGAATAAGGCAGTTAATTATACATTTAATATCTTAAAGGTCTAACTTATAAATATCCTTAGTAAGTGCCTTTAGGTTACTATTAAAGATAAGTTTTTTATTAAAGATAATATCTCTTGTTATAAATACTTTACTATAAAGGGGATTCTAAATATAGTATAAGTTACTTAAAGTATAGCTAATAAGATAACCTATCTATATATATAGGGTAAGCCTTTTTAGGTACTAATAGTGAAGTTAAGTGTCTGCTGTAAGTGTATACACTTTATAGCTAAAGACTCTTAGATACAAAAGGTCTAGCTAGGCAAATTGTATAGCGTCTTCCCCCTAGAAGTACTTATACTATAACTAGTATAGAGTCTTCTAACTGCAAGAGGCTTATAGCATACAGTTATAAAGGTAGGTTATAGAGGTATAAATCTTAGGCTAAAGGATATTAGGAAGCTTAGTATAAATAGCTATATACCTAGCCTTACGCTTAATTGCAGCTACAATACGCTCTACAGCGCTGTTTTATGCTTAGGTATTTAGGGCGCTTGCCTTAATATATATACTGCATACGTTAAGGCTCTTAGAAACCTTATTATTATTAGCTAGCTTATTATTAGTCTTAATAACCTTTACCTTATAACTATAGTATACTTTAAGTATAGTAAGGAAGTCTGTAATTATTATAAGCAGTATATCTATCTTATAGGTATAAAGGTAAAAGTCCTAAGTTAGGCCTATTACGTAGTCTAAAAAGAGTATATAGGAGTAGTAACCTATATAGCTTACCTTAAGGTTATAAAAGTTAACTATAAGGCAGTTACTAGGCTTTGTATAGATAACTAACTCTTATAGGCTCCTTTAGACTATATAATAGGCCTTACCTAGGGCATAAGCTTTGCAGTTAACTGTTATTATAGGCTTATTAAAACCTTAGATACATACTCTGTAAGTAACATTAGAGATCCTTTTAAGCGCTTCTAGCCTAGGGTGTCTAAGACGCTAGTGCTAGGTAAAAAGGTTACTAAGGATAGGCTTCCTGTAGGTAGCTATTATAAAGGCATTTCTTTTACGCTTTAGGCGTAGCATCTTGTCTATGCGAATAGCTAGCAGGGGGACTGCAGCTATAAGTGTAGCGTCTAATAAAAATAGCTAATAGTTAAGCACCTACTAGCTATAAATCTTATTAATATACATAATAAATAACTTATCTGCTTTATATAGGTAATTGTTGCCTAGGCTTATATCCTACTAGATCCCTTGCTAGCGTAGCTTTAAGAAGGAGATAAGGTTAGCAGCAATACCTCTATAAAGGGTAACGTTATATAAGGTAAGCTTAATAATGCAGTTCCTGTATGCTTAGAGCTTAATCTCTGTAGTACTATATACCTTAATAGGCAGCTATTATACGCTAGCCTATATAAAATTATCTATAGGTATACTATAGAGAGTTTTAAACTATATAGTATTATTAAATATATAGATATTGCTGCTTAAATTAAGTATTGCTAACTTAGCTAAGTAATATTAGCTCTTAGTAACGTAAAAGGAGGCTATAGAAATCCTGCCTTAGTATCTGCTATAAAGTTAATTAGAGCCTTTAGCTAATATTCTTACTACTTAAAGCTTCTTAGCAAGAGCCTTATTAGTCTAGAGGTGTATTTTAATAAGCCTTTTAATGCTTTTACTAAGCAGTCTATTATATCTCTTTAGGTAAGGGAGTATATAGAAGCACTGCGTAATACTATAATAAGGGCCTGCGTAGAGCTTATAGGTAGTGTCTGTAGTTATATACTTTATAGGCAGTATCTCTACTATGCTTACGCTTATACTTAAGCGCTTATGCTTTATAGTTACACTAGCTTCTTGTAATAGTAGAGGGGTATTTATCCCCTTAGCTAATAACGCCTCCTTTCTTATACGCCCTCTATAGCTACAGCCTTATCCCCTATAGTTACAGTTCCTATAACCCTCCTTCTTATTATTATCTGTTGTTTTAGTGTAGGTAGGACTAAAAGCCCCTTACCTAGCCTTCTTTATATACTTATTTTTGTCTATTAACTATAGGAACTCTTAGATATTAGAGAGTACTAATCCTAGCGTTAGGCAGTTATTAAGGGTGTTAGTAACCTTAGTATAGTAGTATATATATACCTAGCTTAAGAGATAGGTCTTCTAGAAAGCTGCTATAAACAGGTTAAACTAGTTGCTTAAGAGCTAGGCCCCTAGGATGCTGCTAGTAGTAGCTTTATAGAGTACCTTTTCCTACTTTACAAGCTAGGCCTTAACTTCCTTCTTAGTTCCTAGGTACCTTAAGGTTACTTAGAGGACCTTTTCTAGCGTAATATATATGTTCTCTTTACGTTTAGAAGGGTGTATTCCTACGTAAGCCTAGAGGGTAATTACCTAGGCGTTAACCTTATTATTAGAGGTATAGTAATAGAGCTTAAGGTTAGTAGAGACAGTCTAGTGTATCTATTCTTAGAGGTTACTATAGCGCTTAAGGCGCTTCTCCTATACATGCAGGTTGTTGTTATACTACATGCAGCACTCCTTATACAGGAGAAGGTTAGCTAGAGAGAGATCCTCTAGCTGCAACGTATATTGTGAGGCGTCTGCTGTGCGCAGGAGCGTATAACTAATGTCTAGAGCTAGAGTTATATCTTTAGGCTCCTTATATAAAGGCTGTAGCTTAAGTTAAGGCTGCAGCTGCTGCTGCTGCTAAAAGGCTGCAGTCTGTAAGTATGTCTTATATACTAGGGTGCTTTTAGCTCTTAAAGGAGTAGTATTTAAAGGGGTATTTATAGTAGTGCTTATAGGGGTTGTTTTAACTGCGCCTGCATATAGGTAATTGCGTATTAAGGGCTTTTCTAGCTTAGCAAGCAGCCTATTAAGTGTCTTAGATATGTTATGTGTAGCAATTAATAGGTTAATTGCATCCTAAAGCTTATAGGTTTTTGCCTTAGTTTTAAGCTAGTTAAACTAGAGAACCTAATTAGTAGGGCTGTTAAGAATAGTCTTAGTAGTATTAGTAGACATCTTATAAGCTTATAAATAGCTTTGCAGTGCTTGTTATTATTAGTTTTTAAGTGTATAAGACTCTTAATTATTAGATTATTAAGGGTTTTAGTGATAGGTTAATTAAATATATATTAAGATATATATGTAACTATTATGCCCTGCGGCTAGCCCCTAACTTAGGCCTATAAGAACCCTATTCCTAGGCGCCTAAGGCTACAACTAGAGCCCACTGCTTAGGAAGAAGCCTGCAGCAGTCCCTCCAATATTTAGCAAAGGGCTAGCTACGCTAGGCTTAAGCCTATCTCTAGGCCTACGCCCTATGCGCACAGGGTGCGCCCTGTATACATACATCCTTTAATTTAACAAATATATAGTTATTAATATAGAAGAAGAAGGTTACCTTATCTTTCTGCTAATAGCAATCCTCTCCTGTAATGCATTTAAATCCTTATTTAATTAAGCCTTTCTTAAAGTGCTTTTGCTATAGTAGGGGAGATTAGTGTAACCTATAGAGGGCTTTCTGTAAGCATATAATAATACCTTTCTTGTAATAGCCTAGGGGAAGCTCTATGTAAATCTCCTTATTAATATTAGTGTAGATAAAAGTGTTTACTGTATTATATTAAAGTAGGTTTAAATTAAACTAGGCAGCTAAGGCTATTAGTATTTAGAATAATATACCTACTAGCGTTGTAGCGTATATATCTTATATGTCTTTTGCTTATTAGTTGCCTTATATTATAAGCCTTGCCTTTATCTTTATAAGGCGCCTATACTTATTAAGCTTATAGGTATATACCTAAATATATCTAAGAATCTAATTGTTACTAGTAGAGCACTTAGAGACCTCCCTCTATAACTTTAATGTCTTATAGCTATAGAGGTAGCTTTATTTAGCCTCTAAGAATTTGTTTCTAAAGGGGTAATTTACTAGCTAACTGTATAATGTTAGAAGGGGAGGCAGTTACTTCTAGTAGGTGCCTATAGCGCTATATACCTAGTAAGCCTATTTCTAGACTGCTCCCCCTTAACCTAAATTAGGCTATACACTAGCCTTATTTAAGCCTTAGCCTAAGTATGCTTTTAGATCTAACAGTTATGCATACTGTAGATCTATACTTACCTATAGAAATAGGTAATTAGTCTAAACTAGTAGAGTATAAGTGCTATTTAGTTATTCTTGCTTAGCCTTAGGTTTTTAGTATGTGTAGCCTGTAAGAAATACAGCCTTAAAGGACTCTTAGAGTAGCCTTTATATAGGAATTAGAGTCTTAAGGTCTTTAAGCAGTTAAGATTGTTCTTACCCCTTTATGCCTAGTGTAGCTATAAGCGTAGTAAAGAAAGTTACCTTTAGTAGTAGTATTACTAGGGGTATTATTAAGGTAAATCTTGCTTTAGTGTGTAGGGGTAGGTCTTTATAGCTATAGAGGCTAGTAGGTATACCTGCTAGGCTCTCTACCCCTTTAGTATGCTTAGCATACTCTTTAATCTTATCTGCTTCCTTGTCTGTAGTATATATAAAGTTATGTTTATCTTATTCTTAGTATATAAGGCGCTTAATTATAGCAGCTATTTCCTGTAATATAGATTTATATATATTACTAGCTAGTTTTATAATATTACTGTTAAAGGTAATTTTCTTATTAAATATAACGTTATGTGTAGTAAAGACTTTACTATAGGTAGGACTCTATATATAATAGGAGTTACTAGAGGTATAGCTTATAAGAAACCCTATCTAGGCTTATAGGGCTAGGTGCTAATGCTAATTTCTGTGAAGTTAGGTGTCTGCTGTAAGCGTATACGCTTTATAACTGTATATATATAAGTAAGAGAGGTCTAGGTATACAAAAGGCGCTTTATTGTCTCCCTAGAAGTGTTTATACTATAACTAGTATAGGGTTTTCTAGCCTTATAAGGCTTGTAGCATGCAGTTATAAAGGTAGGTAGACGCAGTATATACCTCTAGCTAGAGGATATCTAGGAGGCATACGTTAATTGCTATACTGTAAGCCCTATGCTTAATAACTGCAGTAATACGCTTAGCAGCCCTATTCTAAGCTTATATATTTAGTGCACTAGCCTTAAGGCAAATACTATATACTTTAAGTGCAGTAACTACATTAGGGTAGTGTATAAGCTTATTATTAGTCTTAAGGCGCTTAATCTAATAGTTATAATAGACTTCTAAAAAGGTTAGGAAGTCTGTAAGTGTAGTTAGTAGTACCTTAGTAGTCTTTTAGTGTAGGTAAAAGTCTTATATATAACCTATACTCTAGTTAGAAATAATTATACAGGATATATACCCTATGTAACTAACTTTAAGATTATAAAAGTTAATTATAAATTAGTTACCTAGTTTAGCTAGAGAAGTTAATTCTTAGGGGGCTTGCCTAGGAAGGTAGTAAGCCTTTAACTTTATGTAGGCCTTATAGTTAATTAAGTGTATAGGTAGGCCTTTAGTGCCCTTAAGATATACTCTATAAGTTACGTTTATAATTCTCTTGAGTGCTTTAGGACCTAGGTAGCTAAGTCTTTAGTGCTAAGTTATAAGGTTGCTTAGGATAGGCTTCCTATGTATAGCTGTTATGTATTAATTTCTCCTATGCAGCAGGGGCGCTTTGTTAGCGCCTGCAGCTAGCAGCAGTACTGTTACAGCTAAAGCTGCCTCCTCTTTAAAAGGCCTATAGTCTAGTACCTACTAGTAGTAAATTTTATTAAGGTAGGCTATAAAGGACTAGTCTGCCTATTAAAGGCAGTTATTACCTAGGCTAGTATCTTACTATAGGCTACACTAGTGTAGCTTCTAAAAGGTAACTAGGTTTACTATAAGCCTAGGGTAAAGGGTAACGTTATATAAGGTAAGCTTTATAATGCTACCCCTATGCCTATAGAGCTTAATCTCTGCTATGCTATATATATTAATAGGTAATTACTGTAAGCTAGCCTAAAGGAAATTGCTAATAGGGGCTGCTCTTAGTGTCTTAAACTAAGTAGTATTATTAAATATATAGATAGTTAAGCCTAAATCTAGTATTGCTAATCTAGCTAAGTAATACCTGCTTTTAGTAGTATAAAAGGATACTAGTTTAATATGCCTATAGTATCTACTATATAGTTAGTTATTCTTAGTTTTATAGGCTTATACTTGCTATAGATACTCTGTAAGTTTAGGCTTATATTTAATATATATATTAATTATCTTCTTAAGTATAGTATTAAGATAGCGCCCCTCTAGAAGCCTATAAGGAAGGGTATACTAGTAGCTAGATATATAGTAGCCCTCTCCTTAGTATAACTAGTAGCTAGAGCGCTTTAGAGATAGTATCTCTGCTGCGCTTATACTAGACCTCTTACGCTTAGGAAGTATGCTTTGCTTATATAAGGTAACTGTTACCCTAGTTAAAGATAAGGTAGATTGCTTATAGGTTACGCTTAGCTTATATAATTATGTCTTCTAGCGTCCTCTATAACTACAGCCTTAGCTACAGCCTGTATTATAATTATAGTTATTATTATTATTATTATTTTCTATATTAGTTAGGCTAAAGGCTCTATATACTGCTTTCTTTATCTTAGGCGCCTTTATACACACTATAGCCTTATAGACTCCTGCTACTGCTAGAGCTACTATAAGAGTATTATTCTCTATAGCCTTATCTTATGTCTTAATAAACGTCTAGGCTTATAGCTTAAGGTAACTGTTTAAAAGGCCCTTTATAAGGCCTCTAAATTAGTCCTTTATATCTATTATTCTAGGTATACTGCTAACAGCAGCCTTATTAAGAGTAGCCTGCTAGCTAGAAATCTATTTCTTAAGTGCGTTAGCGCTTGTTAGGTGTATACGCTTAGCGCTATTAAGTGTCTCTTTATATGCTTCCTGCGCTGCTATGTATCTCTTAGATGTTATCTAGCCTATGTTTTCTTAGAGGGTATTAACCTAGGAGTTAAGATCCTGCTTAGCAGGATAATAGTGCAGGAGAAGGTTAGCACTAACAGTATTTCTAACCTACTTAAGGAGCTTATTATAAGCCTTCTTTTAGTAGGTATATAATCTATATTATTAATTATAGTTACTTTAATAGTCTTTATAAATAGCTAACTTAGTAGTTAATAGCTTATAGATATTAGAAGCCTATAGGCGCTAGTTGTTATCTAGTAGGGGGCTTATAGTAGGGTTACTCTAATTAACCTTTCTAAGGTAGTTACTAGGCTCTAGCAGTATTAGCGCTTAAAGGAGTATAGGGAGAGCCTTATAAGCAGCTCTTAAGCCCTTTTATGCAGGGTTAATTGCTTCCTATAAGTTATTTAATTTAGCCTTTAATTTTAGCTAATTAAACTAAAAGACCTAGTTGTAGGTAGTTTTTAGGGTAACTTTTGTGTTATCTAATATCTTGCTTAAATTAAGCTTATAGGAATTGCTTTGCTAAGCTTATTATAGTTAATTTCTAGGCGTATAAGACTCTTAATTGTCAAAAGTAATAGGGATTAAGGTTATACGTTAATTATATGTATATTAAGTGTGTCCTGTGTGTAACTATTACAGCGCGGCTAGGCTGCTTAGAGAGCCTTTTAGAACCCCTTTCTTAGGTGCCTTAGGCTACTAGAAAAGCCTGTTGCCTAGGTCTAAGCCTGTAACAATTACTCCTGTATTCGCCTGAGCAGTCAGGCTGCACCAGACCGAATATAACTGACCTCTAGGCGCCTCTGCAGCGCCCTTCAGGCGCAGCGCCCTCTATACGCATACCTCATTTTCAATAATAACCTAAAACTATATATAGTTATTAACCTATAAGCTCTTAATTAAGTAATAATCTTAGACGCCTATCTACTCCTATTATAATTAGAAGTTATTTATAAGATTAATAGTAAAAAGTATACTACTATAGTAGATATAAGGTTATTTTTCTACTAATTCCCTATAAAAAAAGAACACTAAGAACGTTTTACTATTATTTCTTACTGTAGATAGGAAAAGGCTACTGTTACCCTTATAGGATTTAAGAATTTACTAGTATATACCTAACGATTTATGGATAACCTCCTATAAGATTATAAGTACTTTACTTAGTTATTTATTAATAATATTATAATTTACTTATATATAATAGAAGAATATAAATAATATCTAAGAACTATATTTAAATTGTTTAAAGATATTAATCTTTCTCTCTCCTTAAAAAAGTTATTTATTAGGTTTCCTTCTATCTAACTTCTTAGATTTAAGGTAGACACACTTAGCCTTAGTAATACTAAAGATAGAACCTAAGCGTTAAGATAGATCTAATTTCCCTAGAACCTTATAGCCCTAGAAAAATAGATTAGATTAACTAGATACCTTTATTACCTTATTCTATAGTATACTAGCTAGAATTTACTATTATAAAACCTAAAAACTACCCTACTAGTAGAAGTATAAATATATAGAATTACTAAGGGAGCTAAATATAAGAATTTCTATTAAAATACTATAATTTACCTAATAGAAGCCTAGCTAAACAGCTTTAATAATATTAAGATTACTCTTACCTTTAACTTTATACTATTTTACTATAATCCTAACTGTATACTGTTTATTTAGCTTAACGCTTTATATAACTATAGCTTTAGAGCTATACTATTCTATTTAAAACTAAATACTAATTAGGCACTAGGAAAACCTATCCCTTATATAGTAATTTAACTAGTAACATACCTTAGTAAAGTATTAACCCTAGTAGAATAAAAGTACTAGGTTACTAAACTTAAAGTAGCCTACTTAGTCTAGGTAATCTATAAAACTAGAACTATTATTAGCTCTACCTATATAAACCCTACTATAGTTCTTACTAACTATACTTCTACCTATAGAGCTATATAATAAACTACCTTATTTATAACTAATAAAGAGTAAGTAAATCTCTACCTAGTACTTCCTACTAAGTACCTTTCTTAGTTTAAACTATTCTACCTATATATACCTAGAATAATAAACGTTATAGTAGATATACTATCCTACCTACCTAATAAATAACTACCCCCTTAGGATAAAGGAGAACTTAATAAGATATAGAATAATAACTAAGTATATACCTCCTCCTAAATTAAAATTAACTAAGACTTTTGCTATAAAATTACTAAAAATTATAAAAAAGATATAAAATTTAGAAAAGTCTAGAAGTAATTAAAAGATCCTTAATATAGATTTAACCTTCCCTTTACTATTAATAATAAATTACTATATTTTATTAAATATACTAGAAAATAAAAGCTTTACATTCCTAGTAAAATTACCCTATAACTTATTACTGTTACTTATAATAAAAACTACTATATAGGAGATAAACATACCTAGTATAAATTATAAGATAAATTCCTTATTTATAACCTTATAAGAAAGATTTAAACCTATTAAAAATACTATCTAACCTATAGACTATTAGGAAAAGGCTATTATAAACTAATTAACACCCTATAACCTATCCTTTTACTACCTATTCCTTTTTATACTATTACTATAGACTTTATTACTAGCCTACCTAAAGTACTATCTAAGAATATACTATAGTAGTTAGAAGGCTTCCCCCTATATAATTCTCTACTAACTATATCTAATAAGTTCTCTAAATTAATAATTTTAATACTAGGTTATACTATGTATACTATAGAGAACTAAGCGTAGGTTTTGCTACAATTTCTCTACCTTTATAACTAAGGAATCCCTAAGAGTATTATATTAGACTAAGACCTAAAATTCGTCTTAGCCTTCTAGAAAACCCTATAGAAAGAACTAAATACTACTCTTAAATTATCTATAGCCTATTACCTACAGACTAATAGTCTATTAGAGTAAAAAAACTAGACTATTAAGATAGCTATATAAGTATTTATTTATGCTTTCCCTAATAAGAAATAGACTAATAGTATTCTTAGTATCTAGGCTAGCCTAAATAATACTTATTTTAGTGTTATTAATGTATTACTAAATAAGGTAATCTATAGTAAAAAGACTAATTACCCCCTTAATACCTTAAGTAACTTAAACTTATCTATTAATTATAAAATACTTTAGGAGGAAGTAAAATTTTTAATTATAGTAGTATAAATATAAATAAAAGAAATCTTTAACTATAAGCACTAATATATCTTATTTACCCCTAGAGACTATATCTATCTAAGACTTAGAAGAGACTATTATTTACTAGGTAATCTATTACTAAAAACCTTACTAGCCTATACTAAACCTATAAAGATACTAGAAAAGGTAGGAAAATTAGTGTATAAACTTAATTTACTAACTACTATAAATATCTACTTAGTTATATTAGTCTTATACTTAATTCTAGCTAAAGACCTATAATTAGACCTATACTACTATATACCTAAACCTACTAGCTTAGTAGAAGTAGATAACCTCTAAAGATTAGAATAGTAAGATAACTAGTAGTACTATAAGGTTAAGAGAATCCTAGATAAATAAATTAGCTAATAAGGATAAGGAAGACTATATATAAAGTACTTAATGAAGTAGAAAGGATACTCTAGTCTTTTAAATATATAGATAACTAAAGACGCTATAGAAGCTAATAAACTTATTAAGGAATTTAAGGAGAAATAATAGTAATTAACCTAATATAAATAGTAGATTTAGAAGGAAAAAGGCCCTTTAATAGAATAGTATTAACAGCTAATTCCTAGAGAAATAATAAGAAAATAAAGAAGAAAATAACTGCTCATTCCCTAATAAAATCCTTAGGAATAAGACTAGTATTTAAACTAAGAACCTTTAATAAATCCTAGTAAAGCAATAGAAACTTAGCTAACTAAGACTAGTAAATAACTATAACGTTTATAATAACTATATAGTTACTTTACTTCTATATATAGTTAACTTTACCTTTAGATAAAATTAATAAGCCTTACTAGGTAACTACCTTTATATTAATTTTTTACCTATATATTTACCTTTAACCCTTAGCTAAAGGACTACGCTTTTTCCTTTTATTTACTTTCCTATTTTTAAAATTTTCCTTCTCTAAATTTTTCTTCTCTTTACCCTTATTAGCTAGCTAAATTATAACTTAAAACCTTATAAATTTACTAATTATTCCCTATTTTCCCTCTATTCTTCTCTTTATAATTTACTATTATATAATTTTATATTATCCTTAACTTAACTAATAAAACTCTATTAACTAACTAAGAATACCAAAAGTACTTTACTAGTTAATTTATAAATAACTATACTAAAGATAGCTTTACCTTTAAGGGCTATTTTTATATAATTACTATCTATAGAGGAGAGCTTTACCTTCTTATAAAAACTAAGGGCTACTGCCTTAAGTTTATTACTTTTTATAAGAAAAACACTATACTTATTACTAGACTTTATAATAAAGCTAAGAGACTTAGCCTCTAAGACCCTAAGTATAATTTCTTTAACTAAGTAATTTTTACTAATATTCCTAAGTTTACCTTTGGAGAATTAATTTTTATATATTACTATATATAAGGTAGAGGGCCCTACACTATACTAAATACATAGTACTAATCTAATCTATATATATAAGGGGAAAACCTATTCTTCCTTAGGAGAAAACCCCTTATATTTAACATAGGGTATAGTAGCTTAATTTTATCTAACTAAATACATAATTCACTATACGTTAACTTAATACGTTTTTGTTATACTGTTGTTAGGGCCCTATTATGCATGTAGGGCCTAGGGCTCTATTTTGCAGTAGGGAACCTAGTAACTAATTAGTCTACTATAAAAGGCGTTCCTACAGTTAGAATCAAACTAACTGTCTGTTGCTTAAAAAGCGTATAGACGCTGCCAGACACACGCCACTGCATCACGCAGGATCTAAGTTTACCTTTATAGATAATATTATAGAGGTATATAAAGTCTTTTGTTATAATCCTTAACCCTTATCTTAAGAACTTTAAGATACTATCCTATATAAGGAGAAGTAGCTATAAGCTATAATTACTTAGGCTCCCTATTAAAATACCCCTAATATATAAGCTTCCTAGAGTAGATATACTAATAATATATAACTTAATAACTCTAACTCCTCTAATTACTCCTACTTCTCTCCTAGTATAATTAGTAATATCTTAATATAAGATAATATAGGTTCTAGCTCTATTATCTAAACCCCTAGCAGCTAATTTACTAAGAAAACTAGCTTATCTTAGTAGTAGTAGTATTAGTAAAAGCTTAGTAAAAAGAAGGATAAAACTACTAGTACTCTCTAGTAAAATAACTAGAAAATATCTATCTTATCTACTTAAAACTTAGATAATTATAAGAGTTAGTTAATAGGTAATATTAGTAAAGTTACTAGCTCTCTCTATATAATTTATAGTATTTACTATACCCTTAATAGACTAAATAATAGAGAATTTACTAAATAAAAGGCTTTTAATAGTATTAAGCTCTTTACTTAATATACTCCTAATACCTTAAATATTCTCTACTAAGCTATTAATTTATCTAGCTCTTCTATAGAGAAAAAACTAGTTACTACTTAAGACTAAGTTAACTCCCTAATAAATAGTAATAAAGAGGATAAGTCTCCTATTAATATTATAGTAACTAACTACCTTAAGTGTAAAATTTCCTATATTAATCTTATAGATACTACTAAAGAACCTATAGTAAAAAAACTCTTTACTAAGACTACTATAGTCTACTAACTCTTAATATATTACTAGATAATTCTCTATAACTATACTGCTAATTACCTCCTAAGTAAGATTACTAGAATTCCCTATAATTCCTATAACTTTATTACTATCTATATAAATAGCTATTTTACTATCTTCTATCTACTAATTACTAATAAATTCCTTACTTAGATAGATAACACTATAGCTAAAGATAAATTCCTCTATAGCATTAGTCTTAAAAGCCTCTTTAAGATTATATAATTTACTAATATACCTATTGCTTATATAAATATTAAGTATTATAATAGTAAATAATTCTATAAAGCTAGTAAATATAAGTAGACTACTATAGCTAAAGCCTATAAGTTAATTAAGCAGTATAAGCTTGCTATTAACTTTTCTACTTATATTTACTTTATATACTACTACAGTTAGGAGGCCCTTCCTATAGCTACTAACGCTTAACTCTTAGCTTCTAATAAGGAATCTAAGGGAAAAGACCTAAATATTACTAATAATAAGATAAAAAATACTAGAGGATTATATACTAACTACCTAAACCTCTAAGGTTTAGGAGATTAATAATAAACCTACTAACCCCCCTTAAGGTTAACTCTTCTAACTATTCTCTATATTTACTCTATAAAAAGACCTCCTATAATCTTTACTAATAGCTAAGATTAGTATCTAAGAATACGAACTTTATAAAGAAATACTAGAGATTAATAGATATATTTATAGTTTAGTAGGAAAAATAGAAGGTAGTAAAGACTATTAACACTAGGAATAGATAGTTATTTATATTTATTGCTTTATTTATTTATCTATATATATTTTACTTATAATTTATTTATCTTTTTAGGATAAAAAGAGATCTTTACGCTAGTAATTGTTATATAATAGATAGTTATTTAACTGTAAATCTATAGAGAAGTATATTTCCTTTTACTAAGGTATTTACTATAAAGCTATAGAGATTAGATTAGCTATTTCTTAGAGAATTAACTAATAAGAGATAAGCCTAATCTCTGCTATTTTATAGAAATATCTCTGCTAGTTACACTTAGAAAGATTATCTTAATATTATATCAATTTACCTACACCTAAGTGCAACATATATACTAGTAGGCTAGATATTCTAGGGATACTTTACTAGCATTAAGAAGGGGCTAGGTATTATATAGGAGAAGGATTAGGGGAGTATTACTGCTTTATCCTATTAAGAGTATATACTACCTAAGCTAAAGTCTTTTATAGATTAGCTTCTAGGCTAGTAATACTTTTAGTAGGATAATACACTAGCCTATAACGCTTATATAAATTAAGAATAGCTAGAAAGCTAAGGGATCTTAGTCCTCTACTAGCTACTAAACTCTCCTAACTTATCTTTAATTAAGAATGTCTAGCTATAGATAAAAAGCTAGATAGAAGTTTATTATCTAGGACTTAAGTAGATAACTAAGGAAGAGCTTAGGCTATACGTTAAGGCTGCTTAGGAGGCAGTCCCTTAGTTATTATTATAGGCATTATTAGTATTAATGCTATACTAACTGTATTAGTGTATCTAGAGGGATAGTAGTAAGGTAGATTTCTAGATTTAGTACCTCTACTTAAATTTATGTAAGAAACCTAGTATAAAAGTAAGAATTAGTACTTCTATGTAAAATATAGGTTTAAAAAGGGGTATGTACTAAACTAACATTTAAAATCCCTACAGGGTATAGGCCGAGAAGCTCTCTTATTTAAACCTTTAATAGTAAGATTATGTTAAAATTAAGGTATACGTATAGAGGGCGCTGCGCCTAAAGGGCGCTGCAGAGATTAGTTATATTTAGTCTAGTGCGGCCTAGCTGCTTAGGCGAATACAGGAGTAATTGTCACAGGCTTAGACCTAGGTAATAGGCTTTTCTAGTAGCCTTAGGTACCTAAGAAAGGGGTTCTAAAAGGCTTACTAAGCAGCCTAGCTGCACTATAATAGTTATATACATAACATACTTAATATATATATAATTAATATATAACCTTAATCCCTATTACTTTTAACAATTAAGAGTCTTATATACCTAGAAATTAACTATAATAAGCTTTATAAAGTAATTCCTATAAGCTTAATTTAAGTAAGATATCTAATAATATAAAAATTACCTTAAAAACTTCCTCTAATTAGACTGTTTAGTTTAAATAGCTAAAGACTAAATCCTAGACATATAACCTCTAGAAAGCAATTAACCTATTAAAGGGTAACTCTTATATACCTTATAAGACTATTAAAAACCTTATTATATACCCTACATACCCTAAGCCCTATAACTATCTAAGGTACTAAGTTATACGCTTAGGATTAGCCTTACTAAGCGCTTAAGGCGCTTAAGGGGTGTAAGGAGCTTAGCTTATAGCCCCTCCTCTACTAATAGCAAACTAAACTAGCGTCCTTTTATACTACTAAAAGTAGGTATTACCTTATAGGGTTAATAATACTTAATTTAGGCTTAACTATTTATATATTTAATAATACTACTTAGTTTAAGATACTAAGAGCAGCCCCTATTAGTAATTTCCTCTAGGCTAGCTTAGAGTAATTGCCTATTAACGTATACAGTATAGTAGAGATTAAGCTCTATAGGCATAGAGGCAGTATTATAAAGCTTACCTTATATAATATTACCCTTTACCCTAGGCTTACTGTAAACTTAGTAGCCTTTTAAAAGCTACACTAGTATAGCCTTTAGTAGGATACTAGCCCTAGTAATAATTACCTTTAATAGGTAGACTAGTCCTTTATAGCCTACCTTAATAAGATTTACTACTAGTAGGTGCTTAACTATAGGCCCTTTAAGGAGGAGGCTGCTTTAGCTATAACAGTACTGCTTCCTACTGTAAGTGTAGATAAAGCGCCCCTGCTATGTAGGAGAAATTAATATATAACAGCTATATATAGGAAGCCTATTATAGGTAACCTTACAATATAGTACTAGAGACTTAGCTACCTAGGCCTTAAGACACTTAAGTAGATTATAAACGTAGCTTATAGAGTATGTCTTAAAGGTGCTATAGGCCTACCTATACACTTAATTAACTATAAGGCTTACATAAAGTTAAAAGCCTACTACCTTCCTAGGCAAGCCCTATAAGAATTAGCTTCTCTAGCTAAACTAAGTAACTAATTTACAGTTAACTTTTATAATCTTAAAATTAGTTATATAGGGTATATATCTTATATAGTTATTTCTAACTATAGTATAGGTTATATATAGGACTTTTACTTACACTAAAGGACTACTAAGGTACTACTAACTATACTTATAGACTTCCTAACCTTCTTAGAAGTCTATTATAACTACTAGGTTAAGAGCTTAGAGACTAATAATAAGCTTATATACTACCCTAACGTTATTACTATACTTAAAGTATATAGGATTTAGCTTAAGGCTAGCATACTAAATATATAAGCCTAGAATAGAGCTGCTAAGCGTATTACTGCAATTATTAAATAAAGGGTATATAGTATAGTAATTAATATATACCTACTAGACATCCTCTAGCTAGAGGTATATATAGTGTCTACCTACCTTTATAACTATATACTATAAGCCTTATAAGGCTAGAAAACCCTATACTAACTATAGTATAAATACTTCTAGGGAGATAATAAGGCGCTATATATACGCCTAGACCTCTCTTACTTATATATATATAGTTATAAAGTATATACGCTTATAGTAGATACTTAGCTCTATAGGAATTAATGTTAGCGCCTAGCCTTATAAGCCTAGATAGGTTTTCTTATTTAAATATAGAGTCTAACTTATAGTAAAGTCTTTACTATATAAGATATTATTTTTAATAAAAAGATAATATTTAATAGTAATATTATAAAATTAGCTAATAATGTATATAAATCTACTTTATAGGAAATAGCCTCTATAATTAAGTGTCTTATACACTAAGAAGAAGATAAATATACCTTTACGTATACTGTAGATAAAGAGGTAGATAAGATTAAAGAATATATTAAGCATACTAAAGGGGTAGAAGCTACCCTTTATAACTATAAACCTTAAGGGGTAAGGGGCCTAGCCCTTTATAGTTATAAAGTAATAGGTATACCTACTAGCCTCTATAGCTATAAAGACCTACCCTTATATACTAAAGTATAATTTACCTTAATAATACTGCTAGTAATACTACTACTAAAGGTAACCTTCTTTACTACGCTTACAGCTATGCTAGGTGTAAAGGGGTAAGAATAATCTTAACTGCTTAAAGACCTTAAGACTCTAATTCTTATGTAAAGGCTGCTCTAAGAGTCCTTTAAGGCTATATTTCTTATAGGCTAAATGTACTATAAACCTAAGGCTACATAAGAATAACTAGATAGTACTTATACCTTAATAGTGTAGACTAATTACCTATTTCTATAGGTAAGTATAGATCTACAGCGTATGTAACTATTAGATCTAAAAGCATACTTAGGCTAAGGCTTAAATAAGGCTAGTGTATAGCCCTATATAGGTTAAGGGGGAGTAGGCTAGAAATAGGCTTATAGGGTGTGTAGCGCCTTAGGTACCTACTAGAAGTAACTACCTCCCTTTCTAATATTATATAGTTAGCTAGCAAACTACCCCTTTAGAAATAAATTCTTAGAGGCTAAATAAAGCTACCTCTATAGCTATAAGATGTTAAAGTTATAGAGGGAGGTTTCTAAGTGCTCTACTAGTAATAATTAGATTCTTAGATATATTTAGGTATATACCTATAAGCTTAATAAGTATAGGCGCCTTATAAAGATAAAGGTAAGGCTTATAATATAAGGTAACTAATAGGTAAAAGATATATAAGATATATATACTATAACACTAGTAGGTATATTATTCTAAATACTAATAGCCTTAGCTACTTAGTTTAATTTAAACCTACTCTAATATAACATAGTAAATACTTTTATCTATACTAATATTAATAAGGAGATTTATATAGAGCTTCCCCTAGGCTACTATAAGAAAAGCGTTATTATATACCTATAAAAAGCCCTCTATAGGCTACGCTAATCTCCCCTACTATAGTAAAAGCACTTTAAGAAAGGCCTAATTAAATAAGGATTTAAATGCATTATAGGAGAGGATTACTATTAGTAAAAGGATAAGGTAACCTTCTTCTTCTATATTAATAACTATATATTAGCATTCCTAGATAACTATAAGCCTATAGTAATATATAAGATAAGCTCTCTTTAAGTAAAATACTACCTTAAGGGTAGCTAGGAGCTCTAATAGTTCCTAGGCCTTAAGATCTTATATAATTAGAAAACATACTACCTTTAGCTCTTGTAGGCTGTATATATAGAGAAGGCTATAAAGCTGCTTCCTATATATATAGACTTATTAGAAGGTAAAGACTATAAGCATACGCCTATAGTAAAGGCTAAGCTACTCCTATGTATAGGAAATATATACCTAGGTAATATAACCCTATACTAATAAAAGGTTAGTATAATCCTTTATACTACTATAATAATATATCTAGATATTACTTTTATAGCTAGTAGGCTTATAAGATTTAATTAAAACCTAGGTAATACCTACTAGAAAGCAGTAGACTATATATTATAATACCTCTATAAGATATAATACCTCTACCTTTACTATAGTGCTAAGCTTAGTAGTATAGATAATACACTTAAGGTAGCGTCTAATATAAGCTTTATAGATAATTTAGTTAATTAGAAGAGCTTATAAGCCTTTATAATAAAGCTTTTTAGAGGTATAGTTACTTAGTACGCTAATAAGTAGGATATAGTTACTACTTTAACTACTAAGGCTAAGCTCCTAGCTCTTTTATAAGCTACTAAGGAAGCTATTTTTATAAGCTAATTAATTATATAACTTTAAGTTTAATTACCCTTTAGAAAAGTATATATAGTAATATATACTATAGGTATACCCTAGTAGCTCTTAAGAATAATAATTTAGTATAATAATATCTAAATAGTTAGCTTAATAATAAAGGAGCTTTTAAAGCTTTAAATAAAGCTACGCTATATTAATATTTATACTTACTAGATATATTAAGAAGTTACTAAGGGATATATTAATATCTTATATACCCTATTAACTAAGCTTATAGTAGATAGACTTATAAAGGCTTTTAATAGCCTAAAGTATAAGACTTTCCTTTAGTAGCTTAATATAACTAATAAGAAGGAGGTCCTTAAGTATAATTATAAGAAGGAGCTTACTAAAGATAAAATATACTTAGAAGCGCTAATAGTAAAGGATAATATATAGGCTATAGAGGAGACTTATAATCTCTTATATACCTAAGCGCCCTATATACGCTTATAAGGGTAGGAAAGGATATTTATAGTATATAGGTACTCTACCCTTTATAATATTAGATTGTGAGGGCTAGTAAGAAGCCCTTCCCTAAAGGGGTATATTAAAATTAAGGTATATATATAGAGGGCGCTATACCTAAAGGGTGCTATAGAGATTAGTTATATTTAGTCTAGTGCAGCCTAGCTACTTAGGTAAATATAGGAGTAATTATTATAGGCTTAGACCTAGGTAACAGGCTTTTCTAGTAGCCTTAGGCACCTAAGAAAGGGGTTCTAAAAGGCTTGCTAAGCAGCCTAGCCACGCTGTAATAGTTACACACACAACACACTCAATATACGCACAATTGACGCACAACCTTGATCCCCGTCACTTTTGACAGATCGCATAAGCCATCTGGTTGTGGATCAAGAGAGAGGAGCCTTGAAATGAGAAGGGAAAAAAAGGAAAAAGAGTGGGACTGCCTCGGCCGTGTCGTCTCTCGGTCTACCAATACCCATCGGCCGCGACCTCAACGATGTAGCTTGGGAGAACATCTTATACATGACTTAGGGCCTGGACATGATGGGGGCTTGTATGGACATTCCGGTGTCAAGAGCCGAGTATACGTTGAATACCTACAGACGCACCCTTTTCTTTTTAGTCATTTTGGAATCTCGTGAGTATGTTTCCAGTGTGTGTAAAAACAAGCCAACACCGGTCATGTTCACTCAAGTACATCAACGCCACCAATCAGAGGACTTGGCATAATTAAACTCCAACTTATCTGCTGACTGGACCTCACAGACTGAAGTCCAGACAGCTCGCGGTGCTTCTAGTCGAACTGCCAAGAAGTCCTGCAGACGCGGCAGTCAACTGTGACCGGTCATTGAGGTTCCAAGAGCATGACTTCAACTCCTGTCTAGCCTGTGACCTTGAAGCCACGATACCTGATGGGCGCTTTGTCTACTGTGCAACCGGAACAGAGGGGTAATTAACCTCACGGTAGAAACACTACGATGCAGAGCCTTCCTCTTTGGAGTTTGGAATTTCTTCGTCAAGACCTGGATGGGGGCCTTTGTAATTATCACGTGTAGACGAAGGGAGTAGGAAGCGGGTGTACACAAAGAAGAAGGCCTACTCGACGGAAATCACGGTGGGACTCCGAGAGGGAGGACGTGGTGGAGATGGGCTAGACTTCAGAATGAGGCGAATGATACCGAAATAGCGCGTCGTTCATGCCGTCTTCTTTCGCAGGGCAGCTCGTAACTCACAGACGGCCGAGACGTGGCGGTGTGGGCTGTTGGGTGAGCAATAGGAGGGGGGGGGAGTTTGAGAAGAGAAGAAGAGAAAACCGGATCGCGGCCTCGGCCTCGGCCCCGAACAGCACAGGAGAGGAAGATTATTTTTTTCGCAACTCGGCCAATTACCGGGATTCACAGGAACGGGCCGGGCTCGCGACTCCTTCCGGACCGGATGCTGTTGTTGTCATGTTTTTTTCTTCGGGTGTTTTCGTAGCATTGGCGGTGACTATGTGTTGTATCAGGTGGACCGTGGACTTCCTGTTCTGGACCGAGTGAGGATGAAGGCGGTTCCCCCCCCCCTTATCCCGCCTCGTATCGCCCGCCAGTGGATGCGGCGACCGGTCCAGCTGTGTTAGTGTACAGAGTACGGATACGGAGTAGTGTAATAGTGTAGACACCCGCTGCAAGGTGCTTGGTCTAGAAGAGGCTGCTCGGCCGAGGTCTGCCGCTTCGACTGTTGTCGTGGTGTTACTCCAGGCTTGAGTCTCCCCCCTTTTTTTTTCTGCTTGATCCCCAAGTCGTGATTTGCGGAAGGATTCGGGTGTTGGTCAGTGATATCGGGGACGATGGAGGAGGGGGAGGAGGAGGAGGAGAAGAGACTGGGGACCAAGTTGAGTGCGAAACAGCTGCGAGCAGAGTCTTTGCCAAGGTGAGCGGCACGAAAACATGGAGAAAAAGGGGGGTAGGTATTCGGAGCGGAGAAGCAAAAGCAGAAAAGAAAAGAAAAGAAAAAAAAAAATTCGGGCAAAAAAGTGGCCTGTAGACGTGTAGAGACGTGTAGCATCGCGGAATCGCCTCGGAAGCCAAGCCGGGCCTCTCCATATGTCATTTCTCCTTCCCCATTAATCAAAACGCATGATGGAGTCGGTCCGATGATTTCAGCGAGGCGGCGGAACAGCGGACGGCGGCATGGGTGGCTTCCACTTTTTTGGAATCGGACCGTTCAAGCTCCACATCCCACTCCCATTTTCCACCCCGAACTGCGGAGAACGGAGGGGGGGAGGAAGGGGAGAGGTAGAGGACGAAGAGGGTCGGTCTGGCGCGTCCAACGTTGGAGTCTTGGGGCCCCGATGCTCCGCGCGCCTGGCGGTCAAGTCAAGTGCCTCGAGGTCCCGCTACATCGGCGGACGGCTGAGGGCCCACGGGGGGGGGTTGAGACAAAGGTTACGATGGTCGGGGGGAGAAGGGAAGACCAGTGGCGCTGGGCAGTCTGGCAGTCTGGGGTTGAGGATTTCGGGGGGTTTGGATGGGATGGGATGAGATGAGATGAGATTCGGAGTTGAAAGTTCCAAGGACAGAACAGACAGAAGAGAAGAGTCAGGAGAGGGTTGAATGGTGGCCTGGTGGACGTCATACAATATACCTGCATCCGTACTTACATCTGCTGCACCCCAGATTCCTATTCCGTCGGTGTGCGAGTGCGAGCGGCTCGAACAGGTTACTTGCCAGTCTGTCTGTCTGCATGTCTCCAATGGGACAAATAGAGTGAGAGACAGTGAGCGAGAGTGAGAGTGAGAGAGAGAGAGAGAAACAAGATCGGACGGGCCGTTGGCTGACTCGCACAAGAGGGTCCTGGGATCGTCATTACTTTTTTTTTATTCTTGGTGTTTCCCCAATTTCCAAGACACTGCCGCCTGCTGCTGGCACAAGTTACAACCCGCTCCGTTCCCCACGGATTCCACGGTCACGGCCTGCCCCATACCTATATTGTGGTGTACCTACATCGTATTGTGATGGTCTGAAGACGGGACGGGGGAGCTGAGGCGGGCCTTTACTACTCTGTACTCTCAGCTCTGTATTCTATCATCTATGCATGCATGGATACAGTAGCCTACGTATGCGGTGATGATGGCACAGAGGTACCATACCGATATGGTGGTCTTCTCGGCTTCTGGCCGTGGGCTGACTGCGGGCTTCTCTTGGCTGCAGGCTTCGATTTCGTGTGCCAATGTTCGCATGCCCCCCACCCCTGCTCTGCTGTCGGACTATGACGGGGGCCAAGCGGCCGATCTCCCAAGCCTCACTCCGGATTCACCCAACCATTGTTGGGCCCTTGAGAGAGCCCCCATGAACAGAGCTGCTCTTTTCGATGACTGTCCTGTCAGTCAATTCCCGGAGGAGAGACTGAGAGAGAGATGGAAAGAGACAGACAGAGAAAGCAAAGAGTCGGGGGCCTTCACCAGGGATGGGGATGGTGTGTTGGGCCCAGTCAAGTTGTCAACTCTTGTTAGCTCGTCTCAAGCTCCCATGTGCCATCCCCATCCCCATCCCATCCCATCCCATCCCGTCCCATCCCATCTCAAACCAAACTATCGAACTATCCCCCCGAGAAATGTGGGCTGCCACTCACTTCATCCCCCGGATTATCGATGCCTGTGGTTCTCATGTCGCGTGCGTGGCGTCCCGCCCACCCCACAGAATCCAAGAGGAACGGAATGGGATGAGCATGGATCGAGTTCATCATATCATGTAAGGCTAGTAGGTACTCGCGGTACACAGCTTTCCCACACCTTGTTTCGACCCTCATCCACCTCCTCGTCGAATCTTATTCTTCCCCCTTCCCTTCCCAGGCCGGCAGGCCCTGCGCCCCCGGGCAGACCCAAGAGACGGTAGGCCCGAGTCGGCCTCTCGGGTAACGTCATAGTAGCGTTCCCCATCACTTTATTCAGGGTCAGCAGACTTTTGACTTATGATCGTCCAAGGCCCTGCAGCATATGTACCATGTATGTGGCTTACGGACACAGTCAGTATAAGGGTATAAGGTCTTTTTCCCATGGTGCTGCCCGTGTTTAGGAGAAACGTCACCCCCCTGGCATAATACCCAAGTCCTCTCCTCGGTTTTGGTCTTCAAAAGCACCTCCCTTTCTCTTTTCCCTCCTCCTCCTACTCCTCCTCCCTCCCATCTCACATAGCTAGCTTGAACAAAGCTTTTCACCCCCTAGCATCTGGATCATTTGGGATCTACACCCGCATGATACCTTGAGCGCCGAGTCGTCTCTGTTTCCCCTTCCCCCCGTGAAACAACAACATCAACAACAACATCATCATCACGACGGCAAAAAGAAAAACTACTACATCCCAACAACACCCAGCGTAGTAGATCGGCTATATTCGCCGCGGTTCTTCGCAATCATGGGTTTGGGTAAACTGTAAGTTGTTTTGCCACGACTGCCTGCCCGTACACCACCACACAATTATAAGAGTCCCATCACGACTAACACCACTCCCCCCAACGCGTAGGTCCGTCCGCATCAATGGCGCAGAGTGTGGTGCCGAGGCCCTCGTGCTCGGTGCCGTCACCAGCATAGGAGGCTTCCTCTTCGGCTACGACACGGGTCAGATCTCGGGCATGCTCCTCTTCTCCGACTTCAAGCAGCGATTCGCCACCGGCAGCATCGGGCCGGACGGCCTGCCGCAGTGGGTGCCCACCACGCAGTCGCTCATGGTCTCGCTCATGAGCATCGGCACCCTCATCGGCGCGCTCTCGGGCGCCTACACGGCCGACTGGTGGGGCCGACGCCGGAGTCTGAGCTTCGGCGTCTCCATCTTCATCGTCGGCAACGTCATCCAGATCTCCGCCATGAACTCGTGGGTGCACATGATGATGGGCCGCTTCATCGCCGGCCTCGGCGTCGGCAACCTGTCCATCGGCGTCCCCATGTTCCAGTCCGAGTGCTCCCCGCGCGAGATCCGCGGCGCCGTCGTCGCCTCCTACCAGCTGCTCATCACCTTTGGCATCCTCATCTCCAACCTCATCAACTTTGGCGTCCGCAACTTCCAGGACTCGGACGCCTCGTGGCGCATCGTCATCGGCCTCGGCATCGGCTTCTCCCTGCCCCTGGGCCTCGGCATCCTCTTCGTCCCCGAGTCCCCCCGCTGGCTCGCCGGCCGCCAGGACTGGGAGGGCTCGCGCATGGCCCTGGCCCGCCTCCGCGGCCTCAAGGACGACCCCCACTGCGACCTCGTCGAGAAGGACCTCCAGGAGATGTTCAAGGTCATCGAGGAGGAGTCCAAGACCGGCTACGGCACCTGGGCCGAGTGCTTCACCGGATCCTCCGGCATCCCCAAGACCGTCTACCGGACCCTGCTCGGAATCAGCCTGCACTTCCTCCAGCAGTGGAGCGGTGTCAACTTCTTCTTCTACTACGGAGCCACCATCTTCGAGTCGGCCGGCATCGAGGACCCCATCATGATGCAGCTCATCCTCGGAGCCGTCAACGTCTTCTGCACCTTCTTCGGCCTCTACGCCGTCGAGAAGTTTGGTAGGCGCTGGCCGCTGTTCATCGGTGCCGTCTGGCAGACCGCCTGGCTCACCGTCTTTGCCGCCGTCGGTGTGGCCATGCCTCCGGAAACCAACACGACTACCGGCATTGTCATGATCGTCTCGGCTTGCATGTTTATTGCTTCCTTCGCCAGTGTAAGTTTTGGGCTATTACCACTCACCACGTCCCGAATCATCATCCCACACACGGATACATCATATAGTTCATAAGCTAACATACCAACTAGACCTGGGGACCCATGTGCTGGTGTGTCATTGGCGAGACGTTTCCTCTCCGCACCAGAGCCAAGCAGGCGTCCCTCGCCACGGCCGGAAACTGGCTCGGAAACTTCCTCATCGCCTTCCTGACGCCCTACGCCACCGCCGGCATCGGCTACTCGTACGGCTTCGTCTTTGCCGCCTGCAACCTGGCCGGCGCGCTGCTCGTCTGGTTCTTCCTCTACGAGACAAAGATGCTCTCGCTCGAGAACGTCGACCGGATGTACAGCGACCCCAGCGTCAAGCCCTACTCCTCCAGCAAGTGGGTGCCGCCGGGCTACATCACCCGCAAGCAGAAAGACGACTCCGCCTTCCAGCGCGCCTCGGTGCACACCGACAACACGGCCGTCGTCGGCGGCGGCGACCAGCACAAGGAGAAGACGACGAGCGACGACGAGAGACCCTTCTCGGAACACCACACCAAGCAAGAGCCCTTGGCCAACAACGTGTAGAGAGGGAGAAAATGTGTACGAAAAAAGGGATGGGGGGGAAAATACCTGAAAAGCATGGACATTTGCTTTACAAATAGCGAGCGTAATCATGGCGCTTGAACGTGTCTGGATAAGGCGTTTATATAACTGTATTTTTATGGGCTTATTTAAATAATCATCATTGATGATCCCAATGGGACAGGACACATGACTTGGTCTTCCCTTCAGCGAGCATGTAACATGTTCACATCTTGATACAACAGTAGAACAGATTCCTGTGAATCCCAAGCAAGATGCTCCCTACTGTCACAGGATAAATCAGCCCTCTGAGACAGGCATGTCACGTGCTCATATGTACATATATAAGCCATATTTCACCTACTTCCTAGCTCCTAGAATCAAGCATCTTTCCCTCCTTTTCTCCTATGCCTACTGTGTGCTCTAGCTCGTGACATCTACTGCCCCCCGCCTGTGCGCATGAAAATGTTGGACGGCCTATCGCGGTGCGCAAACTGCTCCTCGACCTCGTACTCGATCTCGGGGCCGTCCTGCTTGAAGCCCAGCTTCGAGTAGACGTGTCTGCCCATGCTCGACGCCTCGAGGAGCAGCTCGAGCCCGCCGCGCCGCCGGGCCTCGTCGAGACCCCACCGCACCAGCCTCTTGGCGATCCCCCTGCCCTGGAACGCGGGGTCCACGGCGCACATGTCGAGCACGAAGACGGCCGGCGAATCGCCCGACTCGCCCGACGCCGCCGCCGCCGCCGCCGCCTTCTCGCGGATGACCTCCTCGCGCCGCCTGTGGAGGGACCCCATGCACGCGGCGGCGTAGCGCTGCTCGGCCTCGTTGCCGGGGAAGATGGACTCGAGGTCGAGGTCCCTGACGAGGTCCTCGGGGGGCGCGTCGCCGTGGCCCTCGACGGCCGACTGCTGCACCCAGATGGCCATGCCGGCGATCCTGCGCCGGCCGGGCCGCTCGGGCTCGGGGTCCGGGTCCGGGAGCGTCGCCTTGAGGAAGACGGTGTTGGGCTCGCCCTTGTTGTTCTTGGTCACGGACCCGAAGCGGCCGGCCATGCGCGAGGCGTGGAAAGCCTGGCCCTCGGGGGTGTCCCAGCCGGGGTTCATGGAGAGGAAGATGCCGTCGCGGACCTGGTGCCCGAAGGCGTTGCAGACCACCTCGTTGACCTGCGGGAAGTCTGCGGGCTGCGTGATGACCTCGATGCGCACCTCCTCCTCCTCCTCCGAGATCTGCCCCGCGTTGCCGGTGGCGGTGATTGTCATTTGTGCGCTTGCGGGGGAAACTTGGAGTTGATGGCGGGGTAAAAACGATGACGTCTGTCGAGTCACGAGTCACGAGTCACGAGTGTTTTGTTTTGCTTCGGGAGGGGGAGTGAACTGGCAAGACTGGTTTCGTGGGAGCGCGCTGAGGTGATGTGATGTGATGCTTGGACTTTGGCGTTCTGGTGGTAATTAGTGTGTCGACAACTCAACACCAAGGGGGGACAAGTTCTTTGGGCGAAGGAGGTGATGTAGGCAAGTTGTCTTTCTGACGAGGAACTGGCTGAAGAAAGGACGGCGGTGCCAAGCCAAACTAAACATCTGCTCCATATGAAGGACGACAGAGACTAATTAATAAACCTGCTCGACGCATGAATCGTCCGAGGCTCCGCGCAAAAAAAAACAAAAAAAAAGAAACCGGTCCACCAAACTCCGCATTTCGGAGGAGACTAGGCCGCGGAAGTGAGGGGTGTTTTATTTCAGTCTCGGAGTTAATTAGCGCTGAGAGGGTCGGGGTTTCCATTAAAAAGGTATCAAGCAGAGATGCGGTCCGAGGCTGTGTTCAAGGCGCGAAAACATCATGAAGTGACGTTGACGATGGTTTCGGTAAGGTATTCTGCAGGAAACACAAACAGGTCCGCTAACCCCAAGACTGAAGCCCTCCACGGGATAGAAAGGACAGTGATTAGCGCACAGAATCAATCATTTTGCCTTTTCCCACGGCCATCAAGCAATGTGTCAGATACATGGGTGGAAACGTAGTCGGGTACAGGAATCAATGTGTAGCTAAGCGTAGCTATTACTTGACTAGATTGACTGACAATATGCCTGTGTGATGCCTCACTTTCTATCTCAATTCATAAAACTCGCAAGTGGACGTAAACAGTTATTTGGGATCGATAACTAATATCTAGGGATAGCTCTAAAGACACTTTCTAGAATGAGTTCCAACTCCAACTCCAAACGCAGTAATTCCGGTTCAATTTCAAATTGGCTTGGGCTAGCACAATATGGGATGCAACACAACATGGAATCCAACTGTTTTTTAACTATTTCTTTGGAAGTGACAACCTCAGCTGTAACTAGACTCTTAGTAGACTGTAGACCCGAGAACCCAACTGCGGGGCAACTTGAAGGTCTATCTGATAACGCCATGGAACCATTGCCTCCAACCCGGATTGTTGCAAAGAACCTCCATAGCTTGTGGCTGGAGTGTCACCGACACGTGGTAGTCTGACAGGTCGGTGGTCGGCAAGATCAACGCCGTACCGTCTCCGTTGGTGGCGTGGACGGGACGGACAACATCCGCCTTACTCGTCAGGATCCCTGAAATACCCCATGAGAGGCCCTCTCCGATGGACCTCCAGGAATCGACGCTGAAACCTGTCGGGTTCTCCAGGCAGATGTTGGTGCCAAGGTGTCGTATATCCGGACAGGCGCGCATGAGGGCCGTTTGCGTGGCGACAAAGTCCTCGTCCACGGCCTCGGCCATGGCGCTGATGGAGCTGGCCAGGTGGGCGAGGAGATCCATGTCTTCGGCAGCGTCCACGACTTCCTTTAGCGGAACCCTCGTGACTGGGTAGGCCGTGGTGTTGCCAAAGAAATTCCGTGTCTCGTGGTTGAAGGCGTGTCCCCTCCAGTTGACCGGCGCCAAGAGTCTTGCTTCCGTGCCGGGGCTGAATCTGATTCCATCCCCGGGGCTCCTCACCCTCATTCTGGCCATGGTGGCGTGGGCCCAGATCAATGCTGTGAAGCAGTCCGTTTCCGAGGGCGATCCCCTGCATGTCCCCCTCGTCGCAACCAAGCGCCGTAACTCTTGCAACTTGGCCCAGCTGGTGAGGAATGTCACTTCAGACACTTCCCCGAGGAACAGGTCCCCATCCGGCCCCGGATTCTGTCCAGCAGGCGGCGATGGATTGGTTGTGGCTGGCCCAAGAGGATCCCATTGCAAGACGAACTCCGGACATGCTGTGAGGAGGTCGCCAAGTGTGGGTTTGTTGTCCACCACCCTCTTTGAAATCCTTGTTTCATCCAGAGCTTGAGAGGATGGACATGAAAACATCGTTTTTCTTGTCTGAGCCGCAAAACATTCCATGAACATCTGCATACAGGTGGCGTCTGCAACAACCTTGTTCAGATGGACCCAGAGAAGCAGTCCGCCGCTGATGAACGTCGTTTCAACGTAGCTGACTTGGGCTCGGCTGAATCGCTCGGTGTCTTGCTCCTTCTCAAAACCCTTTGTATCAGTGGCCAAACTCTCGAAGAAACCTAGTGGGAAGTGGTGCTCTTGCAGCTCTCGATACGAATAGCTGCGTGTTGTCGAGTCGGATCCTATGGTTCTAAGCGGTATACTGTCGTCAGGCGCAACAAGACATACTTTGCCTGAGACATTGTTCACCTGGAGAGTGCCGGCAAAGTCGGGCCTCTGTTTTCCAAGTCTATTGAGAGCACTTCGTAGCGAGGCTTGCACATTCTTGTGAGTCGCCTCGGGGCTTGTCGGGAAGCACACGCAGACGCTGCGGAACTCACGACGAGCTGCTTGGTTCCATGCTGCCAGACTTATGAAGAACGGGCTAGGCGTAATATCCACGTCGCTGCTTGAGCTGCTTGCGCCGCTTAAGCTGCTTAGGCTGCTCATTTTGTATGTGACTAGGTGCACAATGCAGAGTGAGTGTGCTTTTCAAGTTCTGTAAACCTAGTAGCAAAAGCAAAAGCACAGCCAAAGTGTGTTATAAGTAGGTTGGATGCTGTTTCTGGGGCTTTGCTCTTACTGTGGGCTGGTCTCTAGGAGTTGCTGCGGAGGCTTTTATTCCTTATGCATGTATTGCTACAAGACTGAAGATGTAGGGGTAGGAGTGTTGGCTTTGCTGTGGAGTTGCAGCCAGGCCTAGATTGAACTGGTTTGTATTGTACCAATTTATAGACAATTGAAAATATTTTTAGCAGCTTCTTTACAGTGAATAGAGAGGCGCAGAGTGTATGGGTTTTGTAGTGAATAACAACCCCGGGTTCTGTTATTATGTCTCATCATATTCTACATGTAGAGAAGTAAGTTAACCCCAACTTAAGGAAGGATGTGTAGGAAGGCGTTAGCAGTGATTTGAACTGCCTATCAATCAAATCAAGGCTGTGAATAGCTCTATTGGCTGATCTGATAGAGCCTATTAGATGTTACACAGCTTAGAATACAAAACACCTACGTATGGCTAGCATACTGAAAGATGGTGTAAAAGTGCAAATGGACTTTTGTCATACTTCATTGGCTTATGATTACAACATGACTCCTACTTGAAAAGGGCAAGATTACAATTCTAGACGACATCTCTACCCTGTAGAATAACTAGCAATTGGAAAGCTACCAATGGAGTAGGAGAAAGGAGTGCACACTTATGCTTTGTAGATAGTTGAGTAGCCTCGTAAGTCAACGTTGTTACTGCTTGTTTAGAGTGCTTTGAAACATCCACTCACATGTCCTGCAAAAACCCCTGTCCTGTGACAAAAACTCCTTCTCTTTGGCTTGGACAATCAGTTCCTGTTTAGGTTTGGCTTGTGGGTTCTTCTGGGACCACCACTGGTAGACTGGCTCAGCTTGGATTCCGGAATCTCTGCACCGTCAGTACTGTAAACGGCGAGCCCCCCTCCCTAATTACACCCATTTTTCTTCGTCGAGGATTCAGTCAGTTGGTCCAGGGCAAACGCACGCACAAAACAAGCGACAAAGTTGGGGGAGACACAAGTAGGTAGCAAGGGCAAAGAAGGCAAAGCTTGCGTTCTTCTCAAGCAAACGATCATCTAGGCTCTCATCTGCCCCTGGGAAACCGTTCAGTGCAGGTTGTCTGTTTGGTTTAGAGAATTGTCCAGCCAGGTTTTGTGACTGGTCATCTCGTGACCTGTGATCTGCACACTGTTGATCCACTCATCATCGATGCAATCAATTTATTTGGGAAATGCAAACCGGAGGTATCCATATAGAGTCCCCAAAAGGGTTCTCAGGGGGTGAACCCCATCGAAGCAAGAGCCACACGCCCAAATCGCCAAACGTCCGTGAAGATGGATCCGGTCTACTGAATTTGCGTTCTTGTTTTAATCCTGTTTATTGCTGCAACTTGAGTCAGTGTAGGCCTCACACAATACTTTTCGATGGTGTTTGGACTTGAGAAATGCAGAAGACCAGACTCTGTGCCTATCTTGAACAGAAAATCCTCATTTCTAAGCCCAGCACCACAAAGTACTTACTTCCCTTGAGAGGTAAGGTGCTAGCGAGTGTTATGGCCTTGGAGACAATTGCCACGTCAGAGGCACAGGCACTGGAGCATCTTTACTCTAAGAACGGCATGGGGAGCCACGAAAAAGACGTCACTTTTCTCAGTAAGGCCGACTTTGAACGATTCAGGGGAGACTCTATGAAAACAAGGGCCAGGAAATATGGGCAGTCAGTCACCAATCAACCCCCGGTATATGGCCGTATGGCATCCGGTCTGGCCAACCCCTAAATTGCAGTGACAAGAATAGTTTGTTTCGGATAAGACATGCCAAATGCTCTTCAGGACAGCGCTAACACGGCATCCCCCGCAAGATCTCGGGGGGCAACTCATGATATTTATTTAGTATCGAATCTTGCTCATCCTCTCTACATTGGAGTGGACTGCATTAACTTCACTTTCCCTCGTTTTCGTTCTTTCAGCCCCTCGCTTCACTTTTGTCTTGTCCAGTTTGTTTCCACGTTGGATCATTACTATCGAGTTCCGGAACTCAAGTTATTACTCAACAACCACTCTCTCTTCTATCGGGCACGAACCACTCGTTTATAACCATATCTTCCCCCTCAAACCACCCCCCTGTCATCCCACAATGAAGTCGGCTTCAGCCATCTTGGCGGTCTTGGCGGCCTTGGCCAACCTGGCGGCAGCTCAAACCGTGAGCGGAAAGGCGGAGGGCTTTGCCGCCGGGGTCACCGGCGGCGGCAGCGCAGCCGCGGTCACGCCCAAGGACATTGACGAGCTGACGACGTACCTCACGGACGACAAGCCCCGCGTCATCGTCCTCTCCAAGGAGTACGACTTTACCGAGTCCGAGGGCACCGAGTCCGGCACCGCCTGCGCCAGCTGGGGGACCGGCGCTGCGTGCCAGCGGATCATCCAGGACGACTGCGGCAGCAACACCAAGGAGACGGGCACCTGGTACAAAGCCGCCCGCACGCCCATCGACGTCGGCTCCGACAAGACCATTCTCGGCGTCGGGAACAAGGGCGTCATCAAGGGCAAGGGCTTGAGGATGAAGGGCAGCAACGTCATTATCCAAAACATTGAAATCAAAGACTTGAACCACAAGTATGTCTGGGGAGGCGACGCGCTCTCGTTTGCCGGTGCCGACCTCATCTGGGTTGACCATATTACCGTAAGCATTCCTCCCAATCAAACCCCTCTCATTTCTTTCTGTCACTGGGTGTTTTTTGCTTCCAAGTTGGACAATTTATTCGTCTTCATTTATTGTTCAAATGATGATTAACTCACAACGTTTCCAAGACCACCCGCCCCGGCCGCCAGCACTACGTCTTCGGCTTCGAGCCCAGCAAGCGCATCACGCTGTCCAACAACTTCATCGACGGCAACTCGACCTACTCGACCGGCTGCAACGGATACCACTACTGGACGTTCGAGATGGTCGGCGAGGACGACCAGATCACCATGAAGAACAACTACATCTACAAGACGGCCGGCCGCGGCCCCGCCCTCAGCGGCGGCACCCTCCTGCACGCCGTCAACAACGTGTGGAGCGACACCAACGGCCACGCCATCGAGGGCGGCGACGCCGCGGCCCGCGGCATCTTCGAGGGCAACGCCTTCATCGGCGTCAAGCAGCTCGTCTCGGACTACAACGGCAGGCTCTTCTCCTCCCCGGACGCCGCCACCAACGCGCAGTGCAAGTCGGCCCTCGGCCGGGCGTGCGAGATCAACGTCTTCGAGGACACCACCGCCACCGACGGCTTCGAGTCTACCGACACCACCTTCTTCGGCGACTTCAAGGGCCTCGGCATCGCCACCGCCGCCGCCGCCAGCAAGATCAAGACCAGCGTCCCTGCCAATGCCGGCGCCGGCAAGCTGAGCGCCTCCTCGTCGTCGTCATCGTCGTCGTCTTCTGATGACGCCGCGGCGGCCTCCAAGTCTTCTCAAGAGACGAATGTCGAAAAGGCCGAGGCTGCCCCTTCCAGCACGCCTGCCGCTTCTACTCCCGCCAAGCCCGGCTCCGGCTCTGGCTCCGGATCCGTTGCCCTGTTCGGTCAGTGTGGTGGCCAGGGTTACTCTGGCGCTACCGCCTGCTCGTCCGGCAAATGCGAGTTCGTGAACGACTGGTACTCCCAGTGCGTCTAAGTTGATCGTCGATTCTCAAACGAAAGACCGTCCTGAATATCAAGAGGACCATGATTGAGGCCCGCGGGCTTTGGACAAGATTAAGAATCCAGCGTACTACTCTCTCAGAATTCATGTAATAATAGCAGTTGACCTGTACCTAAACAACATATCAAAGACAGCCAGGCCGTAGCCCGGTTAGCTACTGTCAACACTCACCTTTGACAATGTGACTCGAAACCATTAGAAGCCGAGTCTCTACTCTCCCCGACTGATCCGTCGGCTCGCGCGTGACAATATACTGCAAGAACTACAACAGTGATGCGGGGCTAAAGTAAATAAAAGCCGTTATCGCACAAAGGCAGATGAAATGAAGTTGTCACCTGCGAGCTAATGGCCGACTGCCGAACATCCACTGGGCGCAATAGAGCGACAAATGGCAAAGGAGTATAACCTTATGTACACAAGATTCCGTCTAGCTGCTGGCGGAACGAAAAAGCCAAACATGAACGGAACGATTTGCCTTTTGCCTCCCGCACACTCTCGATCTAGTAACCCTCCTTCTTGTTGACGAGGTTGGTGAGCTTCTTGCCCTCGCTCAGCCTCTGCAGGTTCAGCTCCAGGATGCCCAGGACGCGCTCGGCGTAGCTCGTCGACATGCCGCTGATGTGCGGGGTGATGAGCAGGTTCTTGGCCTTCCACAGCGGGTGGCCGTCGGGCAGCGGCTCCGGGTCGGTGACGTCGAGGGCGGCGCCGCGGATGGTGCCGCTGTCGAGGGCGGCGATGAGGTCGTCCGTGTTGATGATGGGGCCCCGGGCAATGTTGGAGATGAAGGTGCGCCGCTCGGCCAGGATCTCGAGCTCGGGCGCGGCGAGCAGGTGGCTCGTCTTGTCCGTCAGGGGCGTGGCGACGACGAGCAGGTCGAGGCCGGAGCCGAGGAAGGCGTGCAGGTCGGCCTTGGAGGCGCCCGAGAACCACTTGGACGGGAACTTGCCCTCCGGATCGCCGAGGCCGGGCGGCGTATACGTGTTGTCGCGCCTCGAGTCCGGCGTCGGGCGCGGGTGGAGGGTGTAAGCGTGCACCTTGAAGCCGAGGGCCGTGGCCACGCGCGCCGTTTGTCTGCCGATGCTGCCGTAGCCGAGGATTCCTCTGTGATGGTGTGAGACGGGATGGGATGAGATGGAATGAGGTGAGGTGAGGTGAGGTATATAATAGAGCAGGCCTCGCTACGTGAGACTGAATGAACGGGCGGGGATGAGAGGCTTGCTTACATTGTGCGGCCGACGGCATCTTCGACAAAGTCATCGCCGCGCTTCCAGTGGCCCGCGCGAAAGTTGTCAATGTATTTGGGAACTAGAGGGGTGTCTGTCAGCAGCTGCAATGTGTCCAACAAGGGTCCTACTCGTCACCCCGAGGAATCTTGGTCTCTTACGCCGATGCTGGAACGAGAGGTACGTTGTGATGATCCATTCCGAGATCTGAGGCCTATGCTCGACAGTCAGCAACGAAAGCAGACGATGAGACTAGACTAGACTAGACTAGACGACGATGACGACGACAACGATGATGACGACTGTATCAGCAGACGGGGAGAAGGGCAAGCTCACCCGTGAACACCGTTCGCCGTGCAGAAGCTCACATCCGTGTCCTTGAACAACGGGTCTTGGAGGATGTGGTTCGCGCCGGCGCTCTGCAGCTGGACGTAGTGCAGCTTGGGCGCCGCCTCGGGCGTGGGCAGGGCGCTGCCGGTCAGCAGGATCGTCACGTCCTTCCAGTCGTCCGGGTTGAAGCCGTCGCCGGGCTTCCTGTCGGCCCAGCCGAGCTCGTGGTAGACGACCTCGAGGCCCGGGAACCGGTGGTGCAGGCGGTCGAGATACTCCTGCGGCGGCACCCACTGGGAGAGGATGAGAAGCTTGTGGCCCTTGAGGGTCTTGTTTGGCGGGGGAAGAAGCATGATCATTGATACGACGGAGGGGAAGGTGGGGGAAGATTGTGATGATGATGATGATGATGTTGTTGGTGGTGGTGGTGGTAGTGGTGGTAGTGAGTGAGTGAAAAGAGTGAGAAGGATTATGTGAGATTGTAGGTAAACTTGTAGATAGGACGGTGAGAGAATTGTACGTGGCGTATCCGTACACTCACAATCAAAGCAAGGATATTATCAACAAGTGATGGATGAGAGGAGGATTGGGGGGTTTTCGTTCCAGGCCCCGATGGGATCACATAAGTTACAGGTATGCAGCAGAGTCTAGTTTACCCCCCCCTCCACATCTTTATGGGATTCCGCCCTGGGTGCGGGGGGGACTGGACGCTTTGCGCATCGCAGGGTCGAATTGCGCAACGGGAAGGTCGGAAAGCGAGTTCAGACGGTTGGTTATCTATCACTGTAATCAATGACTTACATAAGCATCACTCACTCCCGGCTCCGGTGTCGGCAGCGGCGCATGAGATTGCGCCGGGGGATGCCGCCGAAGACGCCAACCAGGCTTTTGTAGGGGTGTATTGAAGTCTGTAAGTTTGAATGTAAATATCTGGGTGTTTGAGCGAGTGAGTTTGTGTGTGTGCGTGTGTGTGTCTGACTTGTTTGAGTGAGACAGTCATTCCCAATGCCAAGCAAGCAAGCGGTAAAGGATGATATGTATTAGTCAATGAGAGTAGTGTATCGGTAAAATGGCCACCTCCCACTCATATTCTCTTGACTTTCTTCTGTGGCTACGTCAGGTTGAATGCTATCGAAACCGATCATGACTTTGGTCTCGAGTTTCCGCCTCAGAAGGCGGTGAAAACAAGCATGTCAGTTCTGCCGTGGCGGGTTGAGAGAGGAGGGGGGAATGCTTCTATTTCCCCACCTAACGACATGAGGCATGCACGCCCTTCCTTTGGAGAAACGGACCCTCACCCATGAACCTCTGAGTGGATAAATACGACGTGTTGCCTCTCGTCGAGACTCTGACAGTGAGAGATATTCACATCCCTACTCACCATCACGGCTTCTTTGAAAAAAGCCTCGTATACCTCCCAAAATGGCACCCTCAGGCCCCATCGTCCGGCACGCGCGTCGTCAAGGTGACAAGAAGCCCACAATAATTAACACTTAAGCGGCCTCGAAGCCAAGCTGCTAACCCTCCACCCAAAGATATCCCCATCATCCTGAGCCTCATCAGGGAGCTCGCAGACTACGAGCACGAGCTGGACAGCGTCCAGGCCACCGAAGAGACTCTCGGAAACACAATCGCCTTCGCCCCCGCGGACCAGACGACCTACACACCGGGCAAGCCGCAAACGGAGCCCACGGCGCCCGGCAGGCCGGCGCGGTGCCTGCTGCTCTTCAACGAGGCCGGCGAGGGCGTCGGCATGGCTCTGTATTTTTACAACTACAGCACCTGGCGCGCCAAGCCGGGCGTCTACCTAGAGGACCTCTACGTGCGGCAGTCGGAGCGGAAAAAGGGCTACGGCAAGCGGCTGCTCGTCGAGCTGGCCAAGGAGGTCGTCGCCATGAACGGCGGCCGGCTGGAGTGGGCCGTCTTGAAGTGGAACGAGCCGAGCATCAAGTTCTACGAGTCCATCGGCGCAAAGGCCATGGACGACTGGGTGGGCATGCGCGTCGACGGCGAGGCCCTGCCGAGGCTGGCGGGTTTGCTCGGGTGATGGGAGAGAGTGCCTATGCCTGTCTACCAAGGTCGGGAAAAAGAAAACAAGAGAAATAGAATGATTCCACTACCCCTTTAGCGTCTGGCCGTCCATTTTAGGGCCCTTTGCCCTCGCCTTCTCGTCGCCGGCAGCGGGTTCCTTGGGCTTCTGAGCGTAGGGGGTAGCTGCTGATGTTGGTCTTTTCCCTTTCGCGTTGACGCCCTCGAAGAGACGGTGGTGCGCCGTCGTGGCCACGGGGACCTTTACCTCCTTGACGCCCCAAACAGGCCTTGCAAACGACGGCTTAAAGCCTGCCACGACGGGCGTGGGCTTCATGTATGAAGTCGCTTGCCACATCCTTTCATACTCGCGTCGGACCTCTCGCGTATGGAAGGGTTGCTTTCGAGACGTCGGGTTCTTGGCGCCCGTCTTGGACCGGTGCTTCACCGAGGGCAACGGGTTGGCACTCTTGGAGTAAGGCCCTTCGTCATACTGCCCGGTCAGGCGAGAGAGCTTTCTGCCCCGCAAGCGCTCGACATCGCGGGCGGGCAAGCGAGTGTGTATTGTCCAGTCCCATGCTTGCCTCTCGCCGGGCTTCGTGCCGACGGGCACGGCGATGCGCCTTTGCGGCGGGAACCTGTACAACTCCTTGGGCGCATCGCCGGACGCGAGGAGCTTGAGGAAATCCCACGCGTCCTCGGCAATGGGAGGCATGATCTTGTCGGCGGTCCACTTCCACCACTTTCGCACAGCCTTGGTCACCCTTCTCGGGGCGGTCGGGCGGCCCCAGATGTCCTCCCTAGGCACTTCCTTCATCGGATCGAGGCTTTTTAAGGGACTTCTCGGGAAGGCGGCGCCCGTGGCACCGCGCTGGTGGGATTGTTGGGCCTTGACGTAGGCGCGCAGCTTGGGGATGTCCCAGTTGTCCTCGATGGGGCTGGGGTGCGGGTACACCCAGGGGTTGGGGTCTTCTCTGTCCCAGTTTCGCTTCCAGGGATGCGTCTTGAGGAGTTTCTCCTTCTTCTTTCTGTCCTTTTCCGCTTGCTCCATGCGTTGCTGGAGCTGTTCGGGGTCAAGGGGCGGTTCTGGTTCCTTTGCGACCAACAAGGACACGAGCTCGCGACGGTGTTTGCCCAGGCGGCCAAAGGTGTGCCACATGACCTTGCGCAAGCGCTTTTGATCCCCATTAGCGGCGGCCTGCAGAAAGGGTATCCGTTGCTTTCCATCTAGGAGGCGCTTCTTCCGGCGGTACTCTTCTTCTTCGCGGGCTTGTTCAGGGTTGGGGGACTTGAGAATTTGCGGTTCACGTTCAGCGGCTCTTTGCTTCTCTTCTCGAAAACGAGTTTGTATGGTTTCGAAAAGAAAGGGACGTATGGTGGCTGGGTAGTAGGTTGCCACTCGAAGTAGATGGCGATAGACATGCAGCGACCGCACAGGATGCGGAAGGGGGATTCGAGATTGTGGCATCGTGGGAGGATGGGAGGATGGAAGGCGTCAATTGGCGGTGGACGCGCGATGTGTTGACGGGACAGGGGATTGGCGGTGATGGTATTTTTGCTGGCATGGCTATTGTGACTCGGTAGTCGGGACAGAGACAGAGACGCATGTGCGATGTCGAGCAGGATGCATGCAGATATCTAGATAGATGCCATTTGGGCAGAGACTGGAGATGCTGTGTTAAGCCCCCCCTGGGGTGCGGCCGATTGGCCAAAGCTCTAGGGAGTGGGGCAGCTAAGCATGGAGCAGCTGAGCTACCTACCTCGTACGTTCCTACCTACCGGTAGATCCCCTGTGAGGTTAGGTAGAATAAAGCTGTGATGTGAGCAGGTACTGTTGGGAATACCTAACTTGGAATAGATTCGGACTTATTAGTAACCTACTTTACCTATGCTTCCTGAAGCAAGGCAACTTGAACTGAACCTCAGCTTATGCACAAAGTATGTAAAGTGATAGGCCACGGTATTGCAATTATTGAGCTGTATATCCGTATCCGTATAGGCAAGGGAACCCCGAGCTTGGCTGAGAGGGGAAATGCACGCAATAAGTGAGACGTCCAGACGCGTCACAGTACAGTAGTCACTGAGCGGAGCGTGTCGAGGGGAGAAGGTCTTGGGTTACGTAAGGCACTTACCTCTTGCGGTACCGGTATCCTTGGTGTTAGGTGCTTACCGGCGGCCATTAGTGGCCTGTGCGTCTCGCTTAGCAACGCCAAAGCACCGACCGACAAGATACCTACCTAGGTAAGGTACGGATACGGATACAGATAGGTACTCGTATAGAGTACAGTGGACATTGCTCCAGCGCTCTTCCTGTCCGTAATTGAGACGCGACACGGTGAGACACGCTGCTCGCCTCGCGAAACAAACACGTCCACGTCCCCGTCCACGGTTCCCGTCCGACAGCTTTAATTGAAAGTCCCCTTCGGGCTCAGCGCTGCGGGCCTTTTTTTCAAGTCTCGGGCCCGGCAACCAGACGACGATGTGGACTGTGATCTCTCTGTACCTCTGTTTGATACCTACTTACCTATTCCACCCTTGTGAACCTGGCATTTGTCTCTTTCTCTATCTCTCTGTCTATCTCACTGTCCTGGAAAAGGAAAAAAAAAACCAAGAAAAAACAGAGTCCTCTGTTGCTCGCCCAAACAAGAAAAAGCCACTCGCTCACTCCCTCCTCCGTACTCCAGTCTGACCCCGACCCAAAAGACCGGCCAACCTCACTTATTTAGGAATAGCCGCGCGCTGTTGTCCCCTCCTCCTTCCCTCCCTCCCTCCCTCCCGCTCTCTCAACCCTCAAAGCTTCGGCTACGTACGACATCCACGCATTCCTCCTCCACTCACCCCTCACAACCTTTGCTCTGTCGTCTGCCAAAGGTGCTTTCTTTACTCTGGTCCACACCGATATCGACACCACACACCACGTCAAAGGCGACTACACAACGTAACGCAACGGCCGCCCGAACCAAAGACGAACCACCCAGTCCAAAGAGAAGATAGTCCAAAGACCAAAGCGACAAGCCCGGCGGCTGCACCCATTCCAATTCCGCCTTATAACTCGCCTCAATTCTCACTCCGACTCAGCTCAAATCCCATCAACTCCTCAGTCGCCAAAAAAACAAAAGGTGCAAAAAATCCACCCATCGCCCGTCGATCGACTCACCTGCCGATAACCACCCACCTTCTCGACGGACGACGTCCTCCCTTTCGAGCCCCCCCCTCGACGACGTCTGCTCTCAGTCGGAATTTCCATACCCTGCCGTCGAACCAATCCCTCGTTGCCTTCAATGTTGTAGCGCCGACACATGTCTTCGACCGCCCTCACGACCAGTCAGACCTCCCGCTCCCTCCATTCCCGACACAAATCTTCATTGTCCGCTGTGCGACTCAACGACAACCCCAGAAACGTCGATCCCGTTGCCATGATGCCTTCCGCATCGCAATCGCAACCCCCTTCACAACAGTCCTTCACAATGAGCCAACAATCCCAGGCCGGCTACCGCAACTATGGAGCGGACTCTAGGCTCGCCAACGAGGCGCCACAAATCTACAGCGTAGGTAGTCCCGCTTCCCCTCTCTCGTGATTGCATTGCCCCCTCCAGCGTTGATACGGCACTGCTCTTCGGGTCTGTCGCGTTGACACGTCACATTTAGGCCGTCTACTCGGGCGTCGACGTCTACGAAATGGAGGTGACTGGTATCGCCGTCATGCGCAGGCGGCAAGACAGCTGGCTCAATGCGACCCAGATCCTCAAGGTGGCCGGCGTCGACAAGGGCAAGCGCACAAAAATACTCGAAAAGGAGATCCAGACCGGCGAGCACGAGAAGGTCCAGGGAGGCTACGGCAAATACCAGGGCACCTGGATCAAGTTCGACCGCGGCGTCGAGGTGTGCCGCCAGTACGGCGTCGAGGAGGTCCTGCGCCCCTTGCTGACCTACGACATGGGCCAGGACGGCGGAGTCGCCGGCCGCGGCGATTTCAACACGCCCACCAAGGAACAGGCCATGGCCGCCCAGAGAAAACGCCTCTACAACGCTGGCAACGAGGCGAGGACGAACGGCATGGCCGGTCTCAACGGCACCTTTTTCAAAAACATCTCGGCCACCGCCTCGCACGCCGTCGCCGCCATCAGCAAGGCCCGCTTCGACTCCCCCGGCCCGAGGAGTCGCAACGGTCCGACCAAGACGCCCAGCTTCAGCCGCCAGAGCTCCATGCAAAACGGCGACGACTTCCCCGGCAACTCCCAGCAGAGCTTCGCCTCGGACTTTGGAAACAACCCCAACGATTCGGCCTACTCGACCCAGCAGACGACCCAGCAGCCCTTCGCCGACGGCCCCGAGCCCCCTCGTAAGCGCCAGCGCGTGACCATGACCCCGCAAGAGAGCTTCGGGGCATACAGCAACTCCATGGAGATGTACCAAAACAACTTCCCCGGCTCGCCTACGGAACCAAACGAGTCCTTTATCTACTCTCAGGCGAACCCCACCACGCACGACGGCCACAGTCCCCTGAGCCCCCGGCCGTTCGAGATGTCCCCCGACGCCGAGGCGAAGCGGAGCATGCTGATGAGCCTTTTTATGGACTCGGCGACTTCAGACCAGTCCAAGCACGAGATGCTGCGGACTTTGGCTCCCATAGAGCTGGACATGCCCATCGACCAACAAAGCCACACCGCCCTCCATTGGGCCGCCACATTATCGCGCATGTCGCTGCTGCGCGCGCTCATCACGGCCGGCGCGAGTCCCTTTCGTGTCAACGCCTCAGGGGAGACTGCTCTTGTCAGGGCGTGTGTCGTGACAAATTCCATGGATCTGGGCCAGTTTCCCGAACTCCTCGACGTCCTCGGGGGCACCATTGAGGTCCGCGACAGCAAGGGACGGACCGTGCTACATCACATTGCCATGACCAGCGCCGTCAAAGGCAGGAACGCGGCCAGCCGGTACTATCTCGAGAGTCTCTTGGAATGGGTAGTGCGGCAAGGCAGCAACCCGGCAACCAACGGGAAGGGGGACGGCGCGCCGGCTAGCTCACAGAACCAGTCGCAACCGCAAGCGCAGCCCAAGATGGGCATCGCGCGCTTCATGACGGAGATTGTCAACGCACAAGACCACGCCGGCGACACGGCGCTGAACATTGCTGCACGGATAGGAAACCGGAGCATTATTTCGCAGCTGTTGGAGGTTGGCGCCGATCCCAACATTGCCAACCGCGCCGGTCTCCGACCCGTGGACTTTGGCATCGGTGGCGATGCTACGGAAGTGGGCTCCAAGATACTCAACGGGGCCCATGGCGCCGGCACCAACGAGCTCAACGGACAGACCGAGAAGGACGGGATCGTCAGCAGCGAGAAGACAAAGGAAAGCAGTGACGACATAATTTCATGTAAGCCCTCCATTTTCGAAAGCCCCCTTTTCCTCCCTGCAGGGTAGTCTTCTAACAATAGCTAGCCATCACACATCTTCTCAACGAGGCGAGCTCAACATTCCAAGGCGAGGTCAAGACGAAGCAAGCCGTCATCGAGTCCCTCCACTCGACCCTCCGCACGACGTCGGCACAGCTCGGCGAGGCCCGGCGGAACCTCGAGGCCATGCAGGCAACGTTACGGAAGCAGCAGCTCGCACGGCAAAAGGTGTCGAACCTCAGCCACGCCCGCGAGGAGGAGCAGGTGCGCTTGACGCAGGAGCAGAACCGCGCGGGGCGGACCGACTCGCTCTCTTCGTCGTGGGAGACGGAGCTTAGCGCGGCGCTTGAGACGGCTGGCACCAACGGCGAGGGCGGTCTGCTGCCGTCGGCGGCGGTCCTCAAGGCGCGGCTGGCCGCTGTGTCGGCGCGGAGGGACGTGACGCGCAAGATGGCGGGCGCGCTCAAGGGCCGGAGTAAGGATCTCGAGGTCAAGTACCGGCGCGTCGTCGCCATGTGCACTGGCGAGCCCGAAGACCAGGTCGACGCCGTCGTCGACGGCCTGTTGCGGGCTGTCGAGAGCGAAAAGGGCGAGCTGGAGGTGGAGCGCGTGAGGCGGTTCCTCGGCGGCGTCGAGGGTGTGGTGCATTGAGAAGCAGGCGAGGGGGCATCGAGCATCGAGCACCTCCTTAACTACCTCTTGGTCCTTGTGCTGCGTGCCCAAAAATCAGAGAGGAAACTTGCCTTTTGGGTTGGAAACTGTTTTTTTTGTTCTGTCCGGTGTTTGTCATACCCCCTTCCTTTGCCATTCGGAAGAGTCCATGGCTCTCCAACAACGACGACCGGCCTTTTTTGGCCAACCAAGTATTGTACGTCTCGAAGAAGGAAGAGAAGAGCGAAAGAGAAAGAGAGAAGAGGAAAGAAGGCATTGTCGGATTATCTTGCAGCATTCGTTTGCCGCAGCCGGGGGAACGGATGGGCGTTTTGGTTGGTTTGGACCGGCTCACTTATTTATTTTCCCCTTCTCCCCTTTCTTACCAGCATTCGGGACGCGCGGAGTGAGTGGATGGGCTAGGATATCTCACGATTCTTGATGGGGGTTCACCGAGACTTTAACTTCAATCCGAGCTGGCTTCCAAAAAAGACACTGTATCGAGGAAAAGAAGGAGAAGAAGAAGAAGAAGAAGAAAGCCAAGAAGAAACGAAACCTCTTGGAAATGTATTTGAAGGGTCGGAATCTCGGTTGGCTTCCCACCATACAAACTGAATTACTTTGAATGTGAGTAGTTTAAAACTTTGCCAGCCGCGTTGCAAAAAAACAGAAGAAAAAAAGAAAAAAAGATAGCGCCCCCCATGGGTGCTGGTTTCCCAACCACCTCTTTGGTTTTGATTCCCTGCAAACGCCCTGCAATGCTGTTGCTCCGAGATAAATATCTGTCTCAGAAAAGAAAAATAATATCGCTTCCTCTCTCTCTCTCCTCCTTTCCTCTTCACCGCGCCAGGCCGGACGCGTACAGACCTTCCCACCGCTCCTCGACGCCGCCAACCATCTTCTTGGCTCTCTCGATCTCCCGGTCGAGCTCCTCTACGTTGCGTGTCAACGCGCTGACCTCCTCGAACCGCCGGGCATCCCGCGCGGCGTCCACCATCTGCTGTACCATGAAACGCTGCTCCTCAAGGACCACTAGACGCTCGCGCGCCTCCTTCTCCTCAGTTTCGAGCGCCGACACAGCGGTACTGGTCTCGCTGGCCTGGCTCGCCGTTTCCGACTCGGCCAGCTCCTGGTTGCGGAGAGGCGAGAGGTGGAGAGACGATGACGACCCGTTGGCGCTGCCCGACTGGAGAGCGCGAAGGCGTGATGACTGAGACGATCGAGCCCGAAGGATTTGCGGGACCGACTTAAGTGTCAGCATGTGAGTGTGTAAAAACGAAGAGGCGGCGGCGTAAACGGCTTGCTGAAGACGGAGCTGGGTTTTGGACGTTGTTTTCATGTCGCGCAGGCGGCGCGCGGCCATGTCGTACTTTGTGAATGCATCGGTAAGGCGCTTGCGAATCTTGGACGCCTCTTGGATCTGGGCGTGGGTCGGTGGCGCCTTGGAGATATCCGATGCGTCCTCTCCCTCTGGCTGCAGTGCAAGCAAAGTCCGCTGGAAAATGGGCATGAGCTGGCGGATACCACGTTCGAACTGGCGCAACGTCTCGTACGCGCGTTGGTCTGGCGGCTTGTGCACTAGGGTCGCCGCAAAGTCGCGCTTCGAGAATATCGTGTGGTTGCAGCCCCGGCACATGCGGACGTCGACGCTTAGCTGGCCAGGCTGCGCTGTCGTCGGGGGCTTTTCCGTTGCCGGGCTCGTTGCTGGAATTGTTAGAAGCGGTGCTCGTGACGATACCGAAGCCCGAGACTCACGACTGGCTATGCTCAAGCCCACTTCACTCGAGCATCCTGTAAGTGGATCGGCGCAGACCACGCGACCACATATTCGGCAATGGTGTCTCCTAAAGGTCCATGATCCAAACTCTTGCTGGCAGAACGGGCACTGTGTGACAGAGGCGTCATCTTCCCAGGTCACGACCGACTGCTCCAGCAGCTTCCTCTGGCTCTTTTGGCCTGTCAACGTCGCCACGGGCGAGAGTAGGTTTCCGCCGTTGGCCGTCACATCCTCGGGCGCACTCGCAAGCAGCTGCGTCAGCTTGGTCAAGCGCTTTTCCAGCCTAGCCGCTTCGAGGTTCTGCCTCTCTACCCTCTTCCGTCGCATTTCGGCAAAGGCCGACGTGTGGTCCACCAGGACACCGTTGTGGTCGTTGTAACCGTCTCTCGACTTGTAACACGTCTCGCACACCCTGACCCAGTATCCCCGCACCGGATCGTGTTGCGCAGACCGCGAAAGCCGCATCTGATACATGGTGTGCTCCTCGCAGAACAGCCTGCCGCAATTCCGGCAGTTTATGCTCCCGTTGACGGCTCCGAGCCCTTTGGCGCATGTCGGATCGGTGCATCGATCGTTGCTCGTTTGACGCTGCCAATGCGACCTAGTGATGAGCTCATCCGGGTCAACGGGGCCCTCGACGAGCTTTGCTACGGCGGGCGGGGCAGCCGGCATGGACTCGTTGGATTCGAACACGTCCAAGCCCCGGAGCTTCTGGTTGATGATGGATAACGGCTGGAACCGCTTGGCCTTGAGAACCTGCTTATCGAACCACGTGCGGACCTCATCTTGCTCGACCTCGGGGAGTTCTTGGTGGTTGTCGTCGATGTGTCTGAGAGTTAGGGGGGGTCAGGGACTAGACTTCAGCGGCGCAAGAATGGTTGGCCATGTTCACCTGTTTAGTTGAAGCAGCGTCAACTACGGTCCGGGTGTCAGCAAAACATGACGATCAAGACAGGGTGTCCACTGACCATCTCCTCCTCGCATATCGGGCAGACCAGCTTCGAGCCGGCGGTGGCAGTGCGCGAAGGCCCGCCAACGCTGATGTTTGATGTGAGATCCTGGGCGAAGTCGGGCAGGGGACTCGAGACTGGGGGCGAGGCGGAAGACGAGTTGAGAGACAGGGTGCTTTCGGAGGGAGCAAAGGGGCTCGGCGTGCGTCGATGGCCCTGGAATGCGGGAGGCGTAGGAGGGGCGAGGCCCTTGCCGCTGCCCAAGATGCGACCGCCTCCCAGCTTGCGGCCGGACATGGTGGAGGAGAGGCGATAGCTACGAGACCATCAAAGACGGCGGACGACAATGAACGATTGTCGATGACGAGGGCGAGGAGAGGTCGAAGTTGGTGAACCCGAGTGGGGAGAGAGAGAGAGTGTGTGTGTGTATATATCGAGGGAGGAGGGAGAAGAAGGAGGGGGTGGGAGAGTTGATGCCGAGACGCACACGACGTGCGGATACAGATGGCAGATGGCAGATGCCAGTGCGAGGTGCGAGGTGCGATGGTTCGAGGTGGTGCAGCTCGTCCTCGACGCTACGTACGTTGGCCCGGGTTGGTTCCAGTGGTTCCAGGTCAAGTTCCAGGTCCAGTTCCAGGCTCGCGTGCAGCTGTCAGGCCCTTTCCCTGCCACTTAGGAGCAGCGGTAGGCACCGGGCAGATCGGCGGGATTGGCGGATTGCAGGCAAACAAGGCGGTGGGAGGGGAAGAGCCCGAGAGCAGCAGCATCAGCAGAAGAGGACGAACACCAAGGTGAGGTAGGTACTCAGGTACTTAGGTAGGTACCTAGCAATGCAGGAACAGGGGTTGTCTGGGGGCTAGAGGAACGCATTCGGAGGGAGTGATGCTAAAGACAATACCTACATATATCGGGTTATTCAGGGTGACAGTGATGGGTCAATTGTGCGTATATTCAGAGATGTGTGTGTAACTGTAACTCTTATGCCCTGCTGCCAGCCCCTGACTTAGGCCCATAAGAACCCTATTCCTGGGCGCCTAAGGCCATAACCGGAGCCCACTGCTTAGGAAGAAGCCTGCAGCAGTCCCTCTGGTATTTGGTGAAGGGCTGGCTATGCTAGGCTTAAGCCTATCTCTAGGCCTATGCCCTATATGTAACTGTTACGCCCTATATATGTATACCCTTTAATTTAATATACCCCCTTAAGGAAAGACTTCTCTACTACCTCTGTAGGCTGCAGAAAGGGTACTACTATTACATAATCTTAGTATATATAAGAGAAGGTTTTTCTTACTAGCTTATATACTTATAAAACTATTTCCTCTACTACTTATATATTAGGCTTAGCTATTTCTACCTATAGGTAGGCTTTATTAATTATAAGATTCCTTCTACAGTTAGCCTTAAAGACCTCTTTCTTATTAGTTATATTAAGCTAGAGTAAGAAAGTATTATACTTTACTAAATTAAAGGCTTTTATTAGGCTATCTACTATAAGCTCTACTAGTAGGGTATATATAATATCTATATAGCTATTAGTAAATTCTTAGTATAGCTAGTAGTTATAAATATTAATATAGTAGAGCTTAGTATATAGTTATAAAATCTTACTTATAATAAGCTTTACTGTCTATTAGTTATTATACTAGATTTATACTCTTATTAGTATTACCTTTATTAATATATATATAGATTAGTCTCTATACTATATAGGTAGTTAGATCTAAAGTTATAAGATTAATTAGCTTATAAAAAGCGCCTCTTTAGCAGCTTAGGTAAGTATAAGTAGCTCTACTTCTATTATTAAGGTTATAACTATATCTTATCTATTAGCTTACTATATAATAAGGCCTCTAAAAAGCTTTATTATAAAGGCTTATAAGCTCCTTTAGGTTAGAGTATTATTACTAAAGCTTACATTAGAGGTAACTTTAAAGGCATTATCTTTACTACCTAGCTTAGCGCTAAAGTAGAGGTAAAGGTATTACATTTTATAGAGGTATTAAAGAACTCTATTAGTAGCTTTTTAGTGTATATCTAAAGGGTTTTAATTAAATCTTATAAGCCTACTTATAGTAAAGGTAATATCTAGGTATATTATTATAGTAGTGTAAAGGATAGTACTAACTTTACATTAATAATAGTAAATCTCTATAGGAGGTATATTATCTTTATATAGCAGTAGCTCCTCTTTTATTATAGGTATATACTAGGCAGTATTATTATCTATAATGTTAGTATATATAGGAAGCAGTTTCCTATACTTCTTAGTATATACAGCCTATAAGAGCTATAGGTAATAGGTCTTTTAGTTACATATAATCTTAAGGCTAAGAAACTACTAGAGGTTATTACTATCTTTAAGGTAGTATTTAGTCTAAAGTATATATAGCTTATCTATTGCTATAAGCTTATAAGCCTTTAGGAAGGTAAGGATATAATTGTTAACGTAAAAGAAGAAGGTAACCTCTCCCTTCTACTAGCAGCAGTCTTCTCTAGCTAAGCGTTTAAAGCCCTATACTATAAGCCCCTTCTTAAAATGCTTTTGCTAGAGTATAGGCAAATAGCATAGCCTATAGAGGGCTTTCTAAAGGCATAGGATAACGCCTTTCTTATAGTGTCTAGGTAGTATCTCTATATATATTTCCTTATTAATATCTATATATATAAATGTATTTACTACATTATATTAGAGTAGCTTATAATTAAAGTAGGTAGCTATAGCTATTAGGATCTAGAAAGATATACCTATAAGTGTTATAGTGTATATATTTTAGTTATCTTTTGCTTATTAGTTACCTTATATTATAAGCCTAGCTTTTACTTTACTAAGGTAGCTATACTTATTAAGCTTATAGGTATAGACCTAATAGTAACTAAGAATCTAATTGCTGTGTATAGAAGCTTTAGATACCTCTTACTATAAGCGTAAGGTTATATAGCTATTAAGGTATAATATTTTAGCTTTATAAAAGGTATCTTTAAGAGGATAGTATTAGAGTTAACTATGTAATGTAGGGAGTAGTAGGAGTTCCTTCTAGTAGGTGCTGTATAGGGTATTAGCCTTATAATAGGCTCCCTCTAGAGATACTATAAGTACTAGCTCTAGACTATATAATCCTATTATATAAGGGTGTTCTAGGGATTAGTTAACATATTATATAAGGTCTTATAGGGGGTTAGCCTATAACCTAAGTATTCCTATACTATCTATTAGTTATTACTTAGTTTTTATAGAGTTATGTATATAAGAATACTTATTATATATACACCTAGTAAGAAATATAGCTTTAAAGGATATATATAACTACTAGCAGTATATTAGAAAGAGGGTTTTATTAGCTTATTAAGATCCTTCTTACCCCCCTATAAACGCTACTATAAGTATAGTAAGAAATACTAATCTTAAGGGTGTTAGCAGTAGTATTATAAGCTTAAACTAGGACTTAGTATATAGCACTAGGGTAGGAGGCCTATAAGAAGGAGTTTCTACTGCACTTAGGGCGCTTAAGGTAGCGCCTAGAGGCACCCCCTTAGCTTTATTATAGTCTTTATAGATCTTATTAGCCTCTTTATTAGCTATATAAGATATAGTTACATTATACTAGCCTTTAAGAATAAGGTAGTTAATTATACATTAAATATCTTAAAGGTCTAACTTATAAATATCCTTAGTAAGGGCCTTTAGGTTACTATTAAAGATAAGTTTTTTATTAAAGATAATATCTCTTATTATAAATACTTTACTATAAAGGGGATTCTAAATGCAGTATAAGTTACTTAAAGTATAGCTAATAAGATAACTTATCTATATACATAAGGTAAGCCTTTTTAAGCGCTAATAGTAAAGTTAAGTATCTACTATAAGCGTATACACTTTATAGCTAAAGACTCTTAAATGCAAAAGGTCTAGCTAGGTAAATTATATAGTATCTTCCCCTTAGAAGTGCTTATACTATAACTAGTATAGAGTCTTCTAACTGTAAGAGGCTTGCAGTATGTAGTTATAAAGGTAGGTTATAGAGGTATAAATCTTAGGCTAAAGGACGTTAGGAAGCTTAGCGTAAACAGCTATATACCTAGCCTTATGCTTAATTATAGCTGCAATACACTCTATAGTGCTGTTTTATACTTAGGTATTTAGGGCGCTTACCTTAACATATATACTATATATATTAAGGCTAGTAAAAACCTTATTATTGTTAGCTAGCTTATTATTAGTCTTAATAACCTTTACCTTATAACTGTAGTACACTTTAAGTATAGTAAGAAAGTCTATAATTATTATAAGTAGTATATCTGTCTTATAGGTATAAAGGTAAAAGTCTTAAGTTAGGCCTATTATATAGTCTAAAAAGAGTATATAGGAGCAGTAGCCTGCATAGCCTACCTTAAGGTTATAAAAGTTAACTGTAAGGCAGTCACTAGGCTTTATGTAGATAACTAACTCCTGCAGGCTCCTTTAGACTATACAATAGGCCTTACTTAGGGCGTAAGCTTTACAGTTAACTGTTATTATAGGCTTATTAAAACCTTAGATATATACTCTATAAGTAATATTAGGGATCCTTTTAAGCGCTTCTAGGCTAGGGTATCTAAGACGCTAGTGCTAGGTAAGAAGGTTGCTAAGGATAGGCTTCCTATAGGTAGCTATTATAAAGGCGTTTCTTTTACGCTTTAGGTATAGTATCTTATCTATATAAATAGCTAGCAGGGGGACTATAGCTATAAGTATAGCGTCTAATAAAAATAGCTAATAGTTAAGTACCTGCTAGCTATAAATCTTATTAATATATACAATAAATAACTTATCTACTTTATATAGGCAATTATTGCCTAGGCTTATATCCTACTAGATCCCTTACTAGTATAGCTTTAAGAAGGAGATAAGGTTAGCAGTAATACCTCTATAAAGGGTAATATTATATAAGGTAAGCTTAACAATACAGTTCCTATACGCTTAGAGCTTAACCTCTACAGTACTATATACCTTAATAGGTAGCTATTATACACTAGCCTATATAAAATTGTCTATAGTTATACTATAGAGAGTTTTAAACTATATAGTATTGTTAAATATATAGATATTACTGCCTAAATTAAGTATTACTAACTTAGCTAAGTAATATTAGCTCTTAGCAATATAAAAGGAGGCTGTAGAAATCCTGCCTTAGTATCTACTATAAAGTTAATTAGAGCCTTTAGCTAATATTCTTACTACTTAAAGCTTCTTAGTAAGGGCCTTATTAGTCTAGAGGTGTATTTTAATAAGCCTTTTAATGCTTTTACTAAGCAGTCTATTATATCTCTTTAGGTAAGGGAGTATATAGAAGCACTATATAATACTGTAATAAGGGCTTATGTAGAGCTTATAGGTAGTGTCTAAGGTTATACGCTTTATAGGTAGTATCTCTACTACACTTACGCTTATACTTAAGTGCTTATACTTTACAGTTACACTAGCTTCTTATAATAGTAGAGGGGTATTTACCCCCTTAGCTAATAATACCTCCTTTCTCCTATACCCTCTACAGTTACAGCCTTATCCCCTATAGTTATAGTTCCTATAACCCTCCTTCTTATTATTATCTATTATTTTAGTATAGGTAGGACTAAAGGCCCCTTACCTAGCCTTCTTTATATACTTATTTTTATCTACTAACTATAGGAACTCTTAGATATTAGAGAGTACTAATCCTAGTGTTAGGCAGTTATTAAGGGTATTAGTAACCTTAGTGTAGTAGTATATATATACCTAGCTTAAGAGATAGGTCTTCTAGAAGGCTACTATAAATAGGTTAAACTAGTTACTTAAGAGCTAGGCCCCTAGGATACTACTAGCAGCAGCTTTATAGAGTACCTTTTCTTACTTTACTAGCTAGGCTTTAACTTTCTTCTTAGTTCTTAGGTACCTTAAGGTTACTTAGAGGACCTTTTCTAGTGTAATATATATATTCTCTTTATGTTTAGAAGGGTATATTCCTATATAAGCCTAGAGGGTAATTACCTAGGCGTTAACCTTATTATTAGAGGTATAGTAATAAAGCTTAAGGTTAGTAGAGATAGTCTAGTGTATCTATTCTTAGAGGTTACTGTAGTACTTAAGGCGCTTCTCCTATATATATAAGTTATTATTATACTATATATAGTACTCCTTATATAGGAGAAGGTTAGCTAGAGAGAGATCCTCTAGCTATAATGTATATTATAAGGCATCTACTGTATATAGGAGTATATAACTAACGTCTAGGGCTAGAGTTATATCTTTAGGCTCCTTATATAAAGGCTATAGCTTAGGTTAAGGCTGTAGCTGCTGCTACTACTACTACTAAAGGGCTGCAGTCTGTAAGTATATCTTGTATACTAGGACGCTTTTAGCTCTTAAAGGAGTAGTATTTAAAGGGGTATTTATAGTAGTGCTTGTAGGGGTTATTATAACTACGCCTATATATAGGTAATTATATATTAAGGGCTTTTCTAGCTTAGCAAGCAGCCTATTAAGCGTCTTAGATATATTACATATAGCAATTAATAAGTTAATTATATCCTAAAGCTTATAGGTTTTTACCTTAGTTTTAAGCTAGTTAAACTAGAGAACCTAATTAGTAGGGCTATTAAGAATAGTCTTAGTAGTATTAGTAGATATCTTATAAGCTTATAAATAGCTTTATAGTACTTATTATTATTAGTTTTTAAGCGTATAAGACTCTTAATTGTTAGATTATTAAGGGTTATAGTAATAGGTTAATTAAATATATATTAAGATATGTCTGTGTAGCTATTATACCCTGCAGCCAGCCCCTAACTTAGGCCTATAAGAACCCTATTCCTAGGCGCCTAAGGCCACAACCGGAGCCCACTGCTCAGGAAGAAGCCCGCAGCAGTCCCTCCAATATTCGGCGAAGGGCCAGCTACGCCGGGCTTAAGCCTATCTCCAGGCCTATGCCCCGTGCGCACAGGTTACGCCCCGTGTGCGTACATCCTTCAATTCAACATGATAAGGCCACATCGCACTGGCCATCAGGTTGTCGGCGTCGTGGATACCGTGGTGGGCCTGACCAGGGGTCGCTCATGGCCGCGATGCCCAGCAAGGCCTCATACGGGCCCAGCCCGTTACAAAAACTAAACAAAGACTAGTTTATGCTGTTAAAAACTTACATAAATCAAAATTAATTGTTATTTTTTACTTATAAGTATTTAATACTGACTTTAAAGCATTAGACTTATTAATTCCTTATGTATTATAACAAAAGTGTTACGAGCAGGTCAGGGCAACCAACTGCACCACAAAGCAATGTTAGCCTGCATAATCCGAGCACCTCAGCAGATCTAACCAGTAACTTATGGCCCAACTAACTAGTAGGGTACGTTGAATAAAGCCGAATAGATTACGTGATACTTAGTCGGCCGCTTATATCAAGGGCCGGGCCCGCGAAATGAAGTACTTACGCAGCGCGTATATTGGCCAATGTTAAGCACACGGTTATATCACGTATCCACGTAACCATAACATAAGAAGGCTTTCACGTGTGCATTTTGCATAAAATAGAAAGTATACTTACTAGAACACGATCTCAAGTACTATAGCTTTGGCTTGACGATGTGAGCTTGACGATATAAGGGTAAGGCTATAATAATAATGACTAGCCATGGAGAAGAGGTTTTAGATGCAATAGAGCCTGTGCCTAAGGCACCCGTGACGGTGATCCTTGCCCCTAAGCCTTTAAAAGGGCAATTTCACCGATGCATCCATCAATAATTCATAGCAAGTTCTATTAACATTCCGCAGCTGGTCGATCTAACGTGCCACACCAGACTCGCGCTCCTTCGCGCTCAGTTGCCCGTCATGACGCCCCAATCACCCTCGGCCCAGGTCGACTTCATCTGCACGGTCTCGATCTTCCACAGATCCCCGTCTTTGACGAGGTCGGCCCAGTACAAACTGCCCGCCATCAGGTAGGTCTGGTCGGGAGCGAGGCCTTTCTGGCCGCGGAAGTGCTGGGACAGCGCGGTACAGGTCAGCTTGGCCTTGGAGCTATCGATGTGGATGCGCAGGTTAGTCAAGAAGTGCGTAGTGTCGAGCTTGGCGATAACGTCGAAGCAGTTAGTATGGATGGCTTGAATGCCCTGCGACGCCTGCCCATTAATAGAGAAGCTGGCGTTCGGCATGAAGGCCGAGTCGAACAGCGCCGCGTCGTTAGTGTCTAGCCCAATAACACAGCGGTAGAGTGCGTCGGCGACGGCCTCGCGGTCGTTAAGAGGCGGAGAGAGCACGGCAGGGAGAGAGGTCGTAGAGGCCATGATTGATATGGAGAGAGACGTGTAAATAGGCGTAAAGATAATTGATTGATTAACCGATCTCAGGTAACAATGGATAAAACGACAAGTAGTAAGCTGCCGGTCAAAAGCAGTTTTGGTATTATTTGGTAACTTATCGGTCTTGGATTTGCTTTTAGCTGCTGTATTTATTTACTCCTTTTGAGCTGCCCTTATACCCGGTTATGTCCACAGCCGTGACGGACTTAAACCCAGCTAATGCCGGTGCCGCCGTCCTTCCGCTTTTGTTTCTCCACAACGGAAAAACTGTACAGTAGTAGTAGTCGGCTTTTCACGGCATGTCGGAACTCGCTGCATTACATTCCATCGGTCGAAGGCGGGGGTTCATGCAACATCGGTGCATTAACTCGTGTGTGCTGGCAACGGCCTCTTTATAAGCACCGAATCATCATATTGCGACTGGGGGATGCGGAGAACTGAGAGCAGAGAGCAGAGAACAGAGAGTTGCGAGTAAAGAAGAAGAGAAAAAAAGAGAGTAAAGGGCAGAGAGTAGAGGGCAGAAAGTACACAACATCTCACGGTTCATGCTCAGACACCGAAAGCTCGGTATACCGCAACGCTGCCTCGACTTCTTACCTTCGGACTATCATGGCGCAAGTAAGGAGTGGAGTGGAATTTGTCCTCCGAATGCTAAACGCACGCTGTATCTTGAGCCTCTATGATATATCCTCCAACGGCGCGGTCGTGTCGAGTACTGTTGTTAACCCTGCCGATAGACACGGGAGGTCTACCACTATATAAGGTAGACCTCCCACAGAGTCATTAAGGGAATCAACTTCTTTCACCTCCATCTTCTAGATCCTATCTTTGGTGAAGCAGGTTCACTGCAACGACCGCAAGGTCTGTCAGACTACACGATAGATCTGACCACTCCTCTGGAAGAACTTACCCTGCCAGAGGGGTAACAACTGTATATCATATAGGTCATGACGGGTTAGGTATTCGGGGGTTTATAAAAGTCTTTCCGTTTCCATGTAAACGTATGAGCTCGGTCCACCTTGATATCTATCTATCTATCTACGCCAACTATTCGTTATTGCTCGAAAAAAAAAATTCCGTTTACATGTAAACCCATAAACTCGGACCACTATGCATCTACGCTAACTATTACTAGACTTCCTTCCGTTTACATGTAAACGGAAGCCAAGTTTAAGGTCTTATGTTTATATATCGTTACTAATCTTATCTTTTTGGTTATACCTGCTTAGCCCGTTACTAGTCTTACCTATAGATAAGTGGCCCTTGATATTAGGACTAGCTGTCCGGTAGATGTAAAGGTTTTCGCCAGCTTCCTCCACAGCCTATTCAGCCTCATCGGTTGCGTTAGGGTGGAGGCGGCCTAGGCCGATCTCCCATCAAAGCGGGGATGGCCGTTGCCGGCGTTGTCTCCTGTGTAGAAGAACCGTAGTCAGGAATAGTACAATTGCAAAACGTAGGTCTTGTATTGAACAGAAGCTGGATCTTAGCCTGCTAATCTCCAGCCTTTCCCCCGTTAAAAGGGCCCCGCACCCTGAGACAGTATCATGAACTTTACAACCCTGTGGCTGCCCTTCGTGGCTGTGCCACCCTGTGCCACAGTGCCCGTGGGCGGGCTGCTCTATTGTCCTTTCACAGTCAGGACCGCCATTTCCGAAGGCGGGCAAACCGTTGCAAACTTTACTTAATATAACGTTAAGGTTAAGCTTACTTATATATAGCCTAAAAAGTAACGGTTAATAACAGCTATTTCCACTCTAGTTTTCTTCTTAAGGTTAGCTTAGGCTACCTTTACCTTAGCGTATGTAGCGGTCCAAGGCGTGTATATTTGCAACAGGCTATGGCGACTACTACGAGTATCCTCAGATGAGG
>PJEX01000118.1:64518-122195 GCA_005350895.1 Colletotrichum tanaceti
GGGGGGGTTTCTTGTGGGGTTAGTAGCAGGTATTCTTGGGGCCAATTCCTCTAAGTGTTTAGGTTCCTATCTTTGGCGGCTGAAGCGAGCCCTGCTGTTGGTGGCATGAGGTGCGTATGGGGTGAGTTAGTAGTTAGTATAGGCTGTGTGATGATATGTTGCTCTTGTCTTGTCTTTAGTTGACTTGCCTATTGAGTTGTCTAGTTGCTATGGTAAACTTCACTGTTTCTCTTATAATATCCTTATATAGTAACTAATTGTTAGGGTTAGAAGCTGTCTTCCTGCCTAGGTAGAATGATAGCTTACCTCTATATGTATTAGTTTGTTAGATTATTAGTGTGTGTTATGCTGTCTACTAGGTGCACTAGAAGAGAAAAATGCTTAACTGTCTCTACTGCTTGTCTGTATATATATTAATCTAAGGCAGTTACCCTAATCTAGTGTAGGTACTAGTTAAGCCTAGCTATCCTTATCTATAACTAGGCTAGTATGCTAGCCTCCTTCTATAAAAATAAGTTATATAGTTGCTATATATGTATTCCTAGTAGGGCAGCATTAACCCTTTTTAAGAACTTTCCTATACCTTTAGGTAACCTGCTATACTTCTATATTCTCTCTAATATATATTTTAAGGTAGTTAAATAGGCCCTTGCTAGCTTTTTCCCTAGTGTTTTCCTTAGTTATATACTCTCTTTTGCTGCTATTTTAGCTACTTACTTAAGGTTAGACTTTACTTTTACTAGAAGCTAGAAAATTATAACCTTAATGCTTTTACTTTTAAGTGTCTTAGCTGCCTTGTTTATATAATAGATTTCTTATTAGCCTAATTGTTATTATAGTCTTCTTACTGCTAAGATAGCTGCTTTATTAGTAGAGAAAATATAGATAGTAAGGTAATAGACTCTCTTTAAAAGAGAATCTAGTACTACTGCTATTACTATAAGTTCTACTGTATATAGATTTTACTCTATCCTAGGGCTAATAGTAGTTAATCCTGTTATTATAGAGCTACCTCTTCTATCTAATAAAGGGAGTAGTATTACTATTCTATAGCCTATAATTCTATTTCTTACTAAGCTACCTATTACAGCCCTTACAGCCTACCTAGTCTAGGTTACCTTACTTACCCTATTGTTATCTTCTTCTACTACTATATAGATTTAGCTTTCCTATAGTAGCTATAGAAACGCTTTAATAGTCTCTAGCCTATCTACTGCTAGGTCTTAGTATACTATAGCTATCTTCTAGAAAGGTAAGATATACCTCTTAAAGCTCTAAGGTCTAATATATTACAGTAAGTAACTTATAGGTAAAGTCTAGTAATATACCTAGAGCTTAATTGCTTTCCTTTTAAATTATTCTTAGGCTAACTATATACTTACTTCTGATTTAGTGACTGCTGTAGCTACTATAATAAAGGTTCTAATAATTACTTAAGCTTTAATCCTCTATATCCTATTAATAACCTTTATCTAGGCTGCTCTATACCTATATTTCTAGACATTTAATATATAATCTATTGTTAGCGCTACTGCTACTATAAAGAGTTACCTTACTATTAATAGAGATAAGCCCTTTAGTTATCTAAGCTCTAGCATAGCTTTAAGGCCTTTTAACGCTACTTCTACAATATATTACTTAAAATAGAGTTTAGTATCTATATTTACACTTAAGACCTTTATGCAGTCTTTAGGCCTAACTATATCCCCTTTAATGTTAAAGGTAGAGTAATCTTCTAGTTATTACTAGTTATAGGTAAAGTATATAATAGCTATCTTATCTATTTTAAACATTACCCTGCTTTGTTATTCCTAGTTAAGGGCTTAGTTAATAATAACCTAGATTCCTTATTAGTTTACCTCTTATAATAGTCTAGTAACCTATACTATATAGTTATCTATAAATACTAGTAATCCTCTATTCTTATTAATTTAGTACTAGACTAAATTAACGTTAAAGAAAAGGAATAAGATAGGTAATAGCAGTAAGCCCTAAGGTAGCCTAGCTTAAGGTAGGGAGTAGACCTCTAAGTCTTAGCTATTAACCTAGATACTTACTGTCTATTATAAGCAGAATATATTAACCTACTTTACTAGCTTTTCTAGGATCCCTCTTACCTTAAGTCTCTAAAGCAGTCTCTCCTTATATACCCTATTATATTTACCTTTAACGTTAAAGCTAACTAGACTAAGGTCCTTTCTCTTCCTCTATACTTTATAGATATACTCTTAGAGTAGAACTAGAGCCTGCTCTACTAATTACTACTTCTAAGCCCTAAAGTAGCTTATAGGTAGGAGCCTATATATCTTAATAGTATATAATATCCTCTAGGCTATTACTAACTTAAGTACCTTCCTTAGTATTAATAATAGTAAGATTAGTTACTAGGCCTTTATAAGGGTATAGTTATTCTTATTAGGTTTCTTTAGTAGGATAATCTTTATATATCTCTACTGTTTAGGTAGTTCTCCTGCCTCTACTAAGGCTTAGAATAGTATGTAAACCTAATATTTTACTATAAGCTATATCTACTTCTATATAGCTACTAGCAGCCTATCCTCTCTAGGTGCTTTCTATAATTTTAATATAAATAGCTATCTCTCTACCTCTTCTAATATAATATTAGGGAAAGGTATAGGCAGCTATTATAGATAAAGCCCCTTATTGTTAATCCTATCTAGAAGTAGGGGAAGAATGCAGTTAATAGCTCCTCTACCTATTTACTAGTCTCTTCTATCTTTGAACTATCTACCCTAGTAAGCTAAGGTATCTTATTAAATAAGGCTCCTTTATTAGTGCCTAGATACTTAGCTGCCTTCTAGATATTTATATTGTTAGCTAGGAATTTAAGCTAGTAGGTCTTCTTCTATTATTAGATTATGTTATAGTACTGCTTTACTACTGCTTAGGCTTACTCCTCTAGATCTAGTAGATAGTAGCTAGCCTATCTCTCTACCCTTACTTAGTTCCTCTAGAATATATAGATCTAGTGTAGCTAAGTAAGGTTATCTATCTACTACCTCTTTATATACCTAGACAGTTTAGCTATAGGCGTTAATGCCTTTACTGCTTCTACTACTACTAATATAAGCCTGTCTGTCTACTGCTATATAGTACCTCCTAAAGGAACACATTATAGTATAGTTTTAATCCTAGCATTAATTACCTTCTATAGAGCATTCTTAAATAGAAGTTAGGCCTTACTATTAGTATTTAGTATTATAATTTTAAACACTACTTTAATTGCTTAATAGTCTAAGCTATAGTCTGTCTTATATACTATATATTATATTATTATTTATGCTAACTCCTCTAACATAATTAATAGGTTAATTGTTATAGCTATATTATTCTTATGCTATGTCTTTATCCCTCTTAGCAGGAGGCTACTAAGGGAGAAGTCGCTTATTAGTTTAATAATTAGATCTACCTCTCCCTACCTGTTTGCTAAGATATTATCCCCTCCCTATAGTTAGTTATACTAATTAAAGTCTCTAATAAGGATTATATCTACTACCTTACCTATACTGCTTCTAGCTCCTAAGATTACCTACTGTAATAGGGAATATACCTATTAAAGTATCTTAGGCTCTTATACTAGAATATATACTAATATAATAAGCACTTAACAACCTAAGAGTTAAAGGATAGCTCTAGTTATATCTAGTAATAGTATTAGTACTTACTCTACTTTAATCTCCTTATTAACCTATAATATACTCCTAATCCCCTATTATCCTTCTTCCCTCTACACTATTAGAACTATCCTAGTCTACCTACTATGCTGTATTAGTACTATTAAGATCTTACCCTCTCTCTTCTACCCCTATAGTTCCTATACTACTATAACTATAAAGTCTTACAGTTACTTATTGTTTATTAGGCTTTTATATACTATATCCTATTTCCTTAGATTTAGTTAAAGGATCTAAAGGTTTCTACTTATAGAGAGATAGGTAGAGCTTTAGATACTTCTTATTAAAGGATTAGTGTAGTCTACTATAGGGAATATACTTTAGGACTATCTTATAGTACTCCTTATAGTAATAGCCCTCCTTAGCATACTACCTACATACTAAGCTATTCTTATATTTCTCTACCTTATGCTAGATAATCTACTAATATTTAAAGCACTAATATATCTAAGACTAGGGCTTAAATACTCCTATATTTCTAGACTCTCTACTAGTATAGAAATAGCCCTCTAAGATAAGCCTTCTAGTGTTACTAGCCTTAGTTAAGTAGTCTACTATTAATCTATACTGTTTTAGGTTTTCTTAGTTACTTAGCTATATAATTTTAGTAATAGTAGTATTATTTTCCTTACTAAACTCCTCTACTACTTTACTTCTATACTTTCCCTTCTCCTCCTATACTGCTAACTATTATATAAAGTCTACCTTAATTAGATATAGATTATTATCTTAGATATATATACCTAGGGTAATCTTTATCTATATAATTTACTTAACTATTTAGTACTCTATCTTATCTTAGTAGATAATTCTAATAAGATCCTTATTTCTTAGGTTTATAGTAATAGCCTAATACTGCTATCCTATATACCTATCTACTTATATTTCCTCTTCTACTACTACCCTAATTATACCTATATTAGGCTTATTACTATCTTCTACTTTAACTTATAAGGTATTAATTATATAGTATAAAGTGTTAGCTATATTAGGTAGGTTTATACTAGATATATAGGTCTATATATTACTAGTTTAGTTAGTTAAGGGGATTTAGGTAATAGTAGTATAGGATAGGCTAGGGCTGCTTTATACTAAAGCCTAAGTTATAAAAGCCTTAATCTTTTTATATATCTTTATATTATTGTCTTCTACTTACTACTTTAACACTTATAGGTTACTATAGACTATCTATAGCTCTTCCTTAATTACCCTAAGTTCCTTATTTACTATCTAAAGTTTATATATACCTTACTAAAACTTAGCCTAAATATCTTTATTATGTAGTTCTAATTTCTTCTATATATTAAATACTACCTAGAGGGATATATATAGCTCCTTTATCTATCTTCTTATAGATAGGAGTAGTACTCTATTATTATCTTTAGTTACCTTAGTCCTTCCCCTTATAGCTAATACACCCCTAGCAGTTACCCTCTATACACTATTTCCTCCTAGATAGCTTAGTTCTATACTTCTATTATTAGTAACCTCTTAGTTTCCCTTATTTAATTAGACTTTAGTTATTAGTTTATATATCTATTGCAGTAGCTGCTCTATTCTACTAGCCTCCCCTAAGTCAAATGCGACATTAATTGCGTTTGACTCTGCCTGCATGTTTTATAACAGGATGCGCTAAAAGTAGGTCCACTAGTGCTGCGCCACACGTCTTAATACTACCCCTTTCGCAAAACACCTAACTGACTCTCAACAGCAACAACAAAAGATGATAATAAGCTGAAATCCCTCGGATCAGAAGGGAAAAAACAGTACATCTCTGCCTCACCGCTGGTCTGATCAGGGCCATGCCGCACTGACCATCGGATCGTCGGTATCGTGGGTTCCGTGGTGGGCCTGATCAGGGGTGGCTCATGGCCGCGATATCCAGCAAGGCCTTACACGGGCCCAGCCCGTTGCAATACCCCCCTCCTTCCCCTCCTCCGCGGGGCGGGAGCTTCCCTGTGCTGAAATTCAGCCCACGCTGCAGTATCTTTCAGGTTGTCCAACGGTTCCCATGTGGGTTTGGCGTAGCCAGTCCATTTCACCAAAACCTGCCATCCTCTGCCTCTACGCTTCATCCTTAGTATCCCCTGGACCTCGTACTCCTGATCAGGTCCAGCTCCCAGTGTAGCAGGCTGTTTGTCGTCTTGCTGCTGTGATGGGAAGGGGTTGTTCCCTGTATGCTTCAGGAGGGATACATGGAAGACGTTATGTATCCCTGGCGGCGTATCTAGCCGGCAGGAGTGAGAACCAACATTCTCTAAGACCGTATACTTGGCGCAGGTCCAGTCGAGCTTCTTAGACGGTCGATCTGTCTTAACGTTGGTTAATCGCAACCATACTTTATCTCCAGGCTTAAACTGATCAGATGGCTGGCGACGAGCGTTTGCGTAATGCTCCTGTTTCTCTTGCGCCGCAGCCATGGCGGCTTGTGCCCAGCCTGTGGCGTCCTTGATCTTCTGTACTAGCCTCTCAGCTCTTACAACGGGAGTGTTGTCTTCTGTCCGGAGAGTCTCTTTCACTCTGATCAGGTCTACGTCGTATCCGTGACCGAAAAAGAACGGGCTAATCCCCGTGGACGCCGCCGGGCGGTTGTTAATTGCCATCATGGCTACAGGCGATAACTCGTCCCAGTTATCCTGTGCATAAGTACAGAACGCCCGTAAGTACGTCTCGACCACCTGGTTGGCCCTCTCGGTAGCGCCATCCGTCTCTGGGTGGTATGCCGTTGAGAGCCTCTGCCTGATACCACAGAGTTGGCAGAGGCGTTTCCAGGTCTGGCTCACAAACTGAGTTCCCCGGTCCGAAACGATAGCCCTCGGTAACCCGTGGTGTCTGATCAGGCTGGTGATCAGGGCGGTTGCTGTCGTCTCCGATGTAACCTCCCTCATAGGCTTGAGGATCACACCTTTTGATAGGCGGTCTGTAATAACCAAGAGGTTAGTTAGGTTCCTGATTCGGGTTGGCGGCAAGTCTGTTATAAAGTCCAGCGATATCTTGGCCCACATTCGCTGTGGTATTAGTAGTGGCCTTAGGAGTCCTCGTTTCTTATGTCTCCAGATGTTGATTCTGCCACACACATCGCAGTTCCTAACGAATCGTCATACATCTTGCGATAGTCCTGGCCAGTAGAAAGTGCGACTGATCAAGGCCTTAAGCGTATCTTTTCCTGGGTGCCCTAACAGTGCAGAGTCGTGCATGGTCTGGATGATTCTAGTCCTGAGGGGTTCGTAGTGCAGGACCCATATCCTGTTCCTCCAGCACAGACGCTGATCATCGTCTAATGAACACTCCAACAACATGACTGGCAACCCCTATGCCGAAGATAGCTGCCTGGCTCCTTGTCTTACTGCCTCTCTAATCAGGTAGTAACGAGTGTTGTTTTGTAGTCCTGCGTCCCACAAGCTTTGTAATAGGTCCTCTTCGAATGGGTTAATTGGGGGTTTGTTTCCTTCTAGTGGTTCTTCCTCTTCCCCTTCCCCATCTGCGTCTGCGTTACTTGTGAATCCAGCTTTTACCGTCGTAACGACCTAATCAGGTCCCAGTAGTCCGATCCTGTTGACTCGAAGGGCTCTTTTAGTCCCTTAAAGGAGTTGAATTTCGCGTCCCTTCAGTCTATCGTCTTCGGCGTCTGCCGGCATATCCTGCTCTCTCCTAGAAAGGGTGTCTGGGGTAATAGCCAGCTTGCCTGGGCGATATTCTATCTTAAAGTTGTATCTTAAGAGTGTTTCTGCCCATCAGATCTAGCGCTCGCTAAGTTTCTGTTTCTTAGTGAAGTACTTCAGGTTAAGGTAATCTGTTACCACAGTGAATTCTTTCATGCTCCGAAGCTCTGCATCCCACTGTTCAAGGCATCATATAATCACTAGTAACTCCTTATTATGTATAGGGTAGTTACATTCAGCTGGGAGGTTCTTCTTTAAGAAGAACGCCACAGGACGCAGCAGTCTGTCGTCGCCAAACTGCGATAGGGTGCCTCCTACCATATATCTAGACAAATCTGTCTCTAAGACTGTTTCTCGTTCCAGGTCCTAATGTGCAAGCACTAGCGCACTGATCAGACATGCCTTAAGGTCTTCAAACGCCTCTTAGCACTCCTTGCTCCATATAAAGGTAGCATCCTTCTTCATTAGTTCTGTAAGTAGCCTTACTAGGGCCAAGAACTAGGATATAAACTGCTAGTAGTAGTTAGCAAATCCTATAAAGGATCGTATTCCTTTAACAGTCCTAGGCGTCTCCTATAGTTAGATAGCCTTAACTTTCTTAGGGTCAACCTTAATCCCTTAGCCTACTTTAATAATAAACCTAAGGTACTTAACACTCTTAGCCTTAAAGTCGCATTTATTAATATCAACTTATAATCCTGCCTCTTGCAACCTAATTAAGACCTTCTTAACCTTTTCTTAGTGGTTAGCTAACAACCTGCTAGAATAAATCAGGATATCGTTAATGTAGGTAGAGCAGAACTTGTCGAGGTAACCGCGCAGGGTGTAGTTAATGTAGCGTTGAAAGGTGGCTGGCGCTCCAGTTAACCTAAAAGGGGTAACTAGCCACTCAAACAGTCTGTATCTTGTTCAAAAGGCTGTTTTCCATTCCTCTCCTGCCTTAATCCTAATCTTATAGAAAGCAGCAATTACGTCCAGCTTCGTTAGCCATTTCGCTTGAGCTACAGCCCTTAGTGTCTCGCTAATCAGGGGTAGAGGGTATCTATCCTTCTTTGTAATGGCGTTAAGACCCCAGTAGTCTACACAAAACCGTAGACCACCTCCAGGCTTTCTTGCAAATAACACAGGGGCAGAGGCAGATAAACTGCTTGCCCTTATAAAGCCTTTGTCTAAATACTCAGTGAGAGTCTTCTGTAGCACTATAAGCTCTTCCCTAGACATTCCGTATAACAGCCCCCACAGTATCTCAGGGTTTCTGCCGTTGTCGTCTTTCTCAAGGGGTATCCCGTGGTCAATCCCTCTTCGATAGGGGGTAGCTTGACGGCCTGATTAGGGTCGAAAACATCTAAGAACTTGTGGTACTCCTTTAGGAGCAAGGCTTTAACGTCAGGTCTCTTTTTCGGTGCTAGGGCCTTCTCGATGTCTGCTAGGCTGGCGGAGAAGACTTGCGTGGCCTAGCGGTCTGGAGAGTTCTTTTGCTTCCTCCCTCGCCTGATTAGGGCTATAAAAACCGAAGCCATCTGTTGGCGTATAAAAGAACGGTCCTCTTTCTGTTTGGGGTTTCTTCCGTTGACGGTGTGGTTAGCCACCCCTATGTGCAAGGAGTTCTTAGCAGGTCGGATGGTAACGTCGTCTTCCACCATCCACGTCTTGCCTAGGATTACGTCCTCATTCTGATCAGGGATGATATAGAAGAATAGCCTGCTTCTTTTGTAACCGTCGAGGTCGATTCCAGCATAAGTGACGGCAGTGATTGCGTCTAGGACCACTCCGTTCACAGTCTCAAGCGCCCTAGGCTTAATTCCGATACGCAGCAAGCAGAGTTTCTTGGCGTAGGCCTGACTCATAGTGGCATAAGTAAGACACCCTGAGTCAACCAATGCATAGGTGTAAGAGGTGTTGTTGATTCCTATGTTGACGAAAAAGGGGTCACTATCCATGGTTTTCCTAACAAGTCGCCACTCCTTTCTTGCTTCCTCCTCCTGGCTGCGTTTTTCGCCAGGAGTTACTCTTTTCCCGACTCCTCGGAGGTCTGATCAGATTCAGATTCAGTCGGTTCGTCAGAGCTAGTATTGCTGTCTGGCTCTGGCGAAGGTTTCGATTTCTTGACCTTTGACTCCTTAGTGTTTGACTTCTTGACTTTAGGGGGTCTCTGCTCCTCGAGACAATCCCTTCTTATGTGCCCTTTCTTGCCGCAGCCATAACACTCAATGTCCCTACGCCTTTGGTGGTGTTCCTGGCCCTTACGCTTCTCCGACGATTGGGCCTTTGTGACTCTTGTGGGTTCCCAGTCCATCTTGTCCTCTCTGGGGCTTGCAGTCGGCTTCCTCTTAGCCTGATCTGGTGTGGAGGGTCTTCGGTATTGGCGTTCTCGTTTAGTTTGGAGCTTCTCGCCGTCCAAGTCGGAGCTAATCGTCAGGAGCATCTGGGTATACTGGCTGTACTCGGTCGGCTTGTTGATCACACTGATCAAGGGCGTCCTCATAGCTGATTTTAAAGCTCCTTTTAAATAGCTGATCTTGTTGTTATCCGGCCAGTGTACTCCTCCTGCTTCAGCTAATTCCTTCTCAAACTTAGGGAGGAAGTGCGTGAAGCTTTCGTTGTCCTTTTGTCGTATAGTGCGTAGTCGGTCTAGGGCTCGGGCTTCGGCGTTCGGGTCTCCGTAGCAGCTCTTCAGATAGCTTAAGAACCGATCAGGGTTAAGCTGACCATCAGCCCTTCCTTGCGCGTAATAAGCGCTCGCCATGGACTGGGCTGTGTTTTCTAGCCGTGAGTAGACGTATGCAAACACAGCACTTTTAGAGCCAAAAGCCTCCCTGTCCACCGATATCTTGCCATTTATCTCAAGGTACCATTGCTGGAACTTCTTACGGGTACCGTCGAACTTCGGGGGATCGGGGAGCTGGTGTCTCGCTCGTCTGGTAGGGTTGCCATAGGTCTGATCAGGGGTAGAAGTCGGTGCGCTCGTTGTTGCGATCGGTGTAGGCGATTCGGTGGGAGTTGCGGTTGTTTGCTTCGATTCGGTGAGGGCTTGTTGCAGCAAGCGGATCTGCTCTTGCTGGGCTTCTTGGTTGTTCGCTTGGGCGGTTCGCAGTTCTTGCAGTTGGGCAGCCAGCTGGCTGATTACTTGCATCAACTCCTGCGATCCTGCAGGTGGAGGGGCGTTGATGTTGCTCTCCATTGCTTCCTTGACTCTTTCAACACACTGTGTTCTCTAAGGGTCCTTCCTGTCTCTCTTTGGGTCTCGCAACCACGACGTGATTCTGTTGAGACTAGACAAGGTACCTCTGATCAGTTCTGCTCTGATCAGGTTCTTAGGTTCTGTAACTATTCTAGTCGACGGCCCCTTTTTCGACTAAGTCACAAGGCTCTATCCTCTAGCCTCCTCCGGTTATCTCTCAGCGTCTGGCTCTGTGGCCTCCCTAGCTGATCCGGACACTTCACTGGCGAAGAGGCAGTCAAATCAGCTAAATCTTGGCGTTATTTGATTTGATGGCTTTGACGGCAGCGCTGCCCAGGCTAGCTCGTCCACCCTTGGCGCTATGCCTGTCGTTTAAGTCGAAAGCTACTTGACGGCTCCGGCTGCCCGTTGGTCGACCGCAAATCAAATCTGAGTCACTTTTCGACGTGTATACTTGCTGGAACTGTGGATCAAGAGGAGTTTTGACTTTTATTTTCTAGACGCTATGTGCTGGCTCACAACGAAACCCTCGTTCAAAAACGTCCATCTAAATCAACGCAATGACGTTAGCATTTGCTGACGATAATGCTCTCTGTAAACCCTTTTTGGGGGTTTCCCATATAATGAATAAGTTACTCGACTGAAGCGATCTTCAATGCCTCCAAAGTTGCTTACTGGTCCTGGAGACAGAATCGTGAAGGTGAGACAGAACAAAGTGTATTGAGCTTCGCGTGTGTGGATGAAGTAGCCGGATAAACATAATTATTGCATAAGGAGTTTTATGATACAACGAATTAATTGAGTCCCAAATGCTCTTCGGCTCGTACCCAAACACTTCACAACACATTCTAACGGTTGATTCTCCCTCAAAGAGAAACCTTGAAGAACTTGGCCACACAAGGCACTCCGGCCTCGTTCATGGCAAAAAGCATATAGTACCCGGGGACGGCCACGCCATAGTCCTCCGGGACATGAACAGTAAACGCCTTGCCGTCGCCACCGTCCTGTCCGTCGAGGGGAATACGCCGCTGGTCCGTGTTGACAGTGTGGGTGGTCGCGCTGACGCGGATCATGCTGAAGGTGTATGCGCCGGCATCCTGCATGGTGACTGTGATGGGGGCTCCGGCCTTCACGGTGGTTTCCGAAAGCCCTTGAATAACCGGTCGCTGGGCCGGAGTCTTGCCGTCGGCCTCAAACAGGTACGGAGGCGACCAGAACTGCCCGTCGAAGTGGTTCTCCTTGCAGTTAGCGCCGCAGAGCCCGCCACCACCAGACCAGATGGTGGCATCAGCCATCAACAGCGCCGTAGAGTGGTAGTTGCGAGGAACAGTGTGCGGCGTCGTGGGAGTAAAGACGCCGGTGGCGGGGTCGAACAGCTCCGGGGTGAGTTGGGGAGTTCTGTCCGAGAAGAGTTGCATCTGTTGCATCCCGCCAACGACCCAGATCTTGCCGTCCGGCATGACGACTGCGTTGGCAAATCCGCGGTTGAACTTGCCATTCTGCAACTTTTGCACCTGGACGGCTTGGCCAGGCTCGCCGAGGGTCAGGATATGGGCGTTGCTGCTCGAGACGACGCCGGTATAGGCCTTGCCACCACCGTAGCTAGGGGCACGGATTAGACAAGGGGAATAATGACATGGAGCTCGCTCATGACTTACGTGAAGATCTTTCCTGCCACCGCGTCGTACATGACGGAGACGCCGCACATGGAATCGTCATCGGCCCCTCGCAAGCCAGCGGGTGTGCTCGCGCCGGTGCCCTTGGTGTAGTACCAGTTCATCTGCTTGGCCGGGCCTGCATGGAGAACAGTCCCATTTTTCCAAGACCACAACCAGGCATGGCTGTCGGGGAACAGTCCTCGTTGCATGACCAGGGGCTTGACCGGGCACCCGGCCAGCTTCGTCCAAGTGTTGGCCTTGGGGTCGTACACTTCGCCGTCTCGTCTGCCGGCTCCAGAGAAGGAGCCGCCAATCACGAAGATCTTGCCTTCAGAACTAATGCGAGCTTTTATCAGCACTTTGTTGATTGCGGAGGACAACAGGATATGCTTACGTGGTGCAGCTCGACTGATATCCCCTGGAAATCTGCATGTTGGACAACGGCGTCCACGAAGAGAATTCGCCCTTCTTGAAGTCAAGGACACTGGTCTTTGAGGCGCTAGAGCCTCCGGTAACTATGATGCGCCCGTTTTCGTCCATGGAGGTGCCGGGACAGAACATGTCGTGTTGCGTGTTCTATGCCACAAACCTGTGTTAGCGGACCAGTGTTTGTCTCAGGACTTCTAGCCCTGTACTTTGGCAAGTTTGGGAGGAAATTGGATGAAGAGCACTGTGAATGAAACTTACCTGGATTAGAGCGTCGCTGACCTTCCCGGTCTTAACGTCATAGATCGATGTGTACGTCTTTCCGTTTCCAGCAGTCGTCCAGCGGTTACTACGAAACAGTCAATGTTAGCAATCCACATACTGAGCTTATGCAACGTCGACTCGGGGTTTCATGAAGTCCATGTCAACCACGGGGAGTGAGAAAGAGGCAATTGTCTTACGGCCAACCACTGGACCAAACCAGCATGTTTCCCGTCTCGGGAAGCAATGCCACGGCGACGGGGACGACGGGAAACTTGACCATAGGTCCCCATTGGCCGACATTCTGAGCTTCGGAGACGGCGGCATAAGCGAGCAACGCCGCAGGCAAGTTGCGGAGTGCGGAATGAAGAGTGACCATGATGAAAGAGAGAAGTTTTGAAAGCTCCTGAATGTCGTGAGTGGTGATGAAGGAATTGAATGAGGACTCGAGCGACTTCATATACTCATTTGATTGGAGTGCGCTCTCATGATCGTTCTTCGCCGTATCCATTCTTACTTTTCTCTAGACCGCCAAGAAAGGGCTAAATGTTTCACTCATTCTGGATCGTCCAGGAAGCCACCATTGACCTACACATCGGGCTGATCAAGGAAACATGACCAAGGGCCCGATTAGGTTGTGAATATTGCCTCCCGCGGCGCGGCACGCATGCCGTCTGCTTTTTAGACTCGTGGTCAACTTTTCCCCTGAGCTAGGTGAAGTCTACTATGATGATGTAACTATTTTAATTACCTTCTAACCTTTTTGACCGACAATTGGGGCGAGACCGCGGGCTGGTCTCGTGAGCTACTTGGTGCTAAAGGCCGGCTAGTCGTCGGTGGCGCCCTTCGCCCAACTTTACTCACCTCGTATAGAGCCGTGCGCAATCGACAGTTCCGTGGAAAGCCCCATGGACCATTGCTAGGAAGGGGAGGCCGCCTGTAAAGATCAGTCCTTCGAAAAGCCAAAATCAAGGTCCCGGTATTCAACTATCCCACCGGGTGCGAATAGGCCTCCCCTTTCTCTCGGCTGCGATCTTCAGTTCAGGAGGAGCTTGGCTTAGTGTTCTCAGGAGGCCTCTCCCGAGACACCAACGTCCTTAATAAAACATTAGCGTCTTCGGTAAACGTCCAAGTACAGGCGAGAACGTTCTAGGGAGAATGGAGATTGCTGTTTGGCAGTCTTTTATCAGAGACCCCAAAGTGACAGAAGACAGACAGTCTTATAGCCGCTGGACGCCCATGGCTGTAGTTGTGTTCATATTGCAACATAACTAATTACAAGTCTTTTATCTCCCCCGCGTTGAGCACTTAGACCTTTTGCCACCTCGTCTCTTCACTACCATTCTAATCATGCCTTCTTACAAGCTCAATTCTTTCTTACTTGCACTTCTTCTCTCCCTTACTACCATATGCCATGCGCGATCCTGTCCCCCTGTCTGGACCAAGGTTGCTGCAGACCTGAGAAGTTCCTTTGCAGGATGCCCCTCTGAAGCGAGACAGGCAATGCGCGCCGCGTTCCATGATTGCTTCCCTGGATCCTGCGACGGGTCTCTGATCTTGGCCAACGAGTGCATCGACAGAGAAGAGAATTTACAGATGCAGCCCATTTGCGAGATACTGGGCGAAAAGGCCATTGCCTACAATGTCAGCACCGCCGACATGATTCAAGCGGCAGCAGGTAAGCGACGTCATACCAGCCGCCTCAACGAGAGATTAAATCTAGGTGTGCTAACGGGAGCCATAGCCTTCGGAGTTGCAGCTTGCGGAGGTCCCAAAATCTACTTCTTTGTCGGCCGAAAAGATTCCGCGGAGCCTAACCCCGAGAACACGCTGCCCACGCAGGATTCCGACGCCGCCTCCCAGATAACCGCTTTCAAGAAGAAGGGGTTCACGGCCACGGATCTCGTGGCCCTCGTCGGGGCGCATAGCGCGGGTCAGAGTATACAGGAGCTGTCTTTCGATTCAACCCCCGAGAAACTGGACAGCACCGTGTTCTACCCCGAGACGTTCCAAGAGATGACGCCAACCTCGTTGGGCAGCGATGTTGCCCTCAGCAACTCCCGGGAGACCAAGAACATCTGGAAGGGGTTTGGAGCGAGCCAAACCCGGTGGAACTCCGCGTTCAAGCTGGCGTAAGTTCAACGTCAGTTGCATCGATTGAAATTCTGTTACTAACCATTTTGAGAAGAATGACAAAGATGAGCATCATGGGAAACGACTTGGGGAAGCTTACAGACTGCTCAAAGCTAGTATCCTAAGTGTAAGAGTCAAGGCCAGCCGAAATAGGTGTCGTCTTACTACCAGGCGGTCGCGTGAAGAAACAGAGTGAGACCTAAGTCTGGGTTTAATTCAATCAGTACATAAAAACCATTTTTGGACATACTCGAGTTTGTTTTGATCATATTTAGGGCCTGATCGGAAACTTGGATAACTTTCAAATGCCAGTTGGATAACGTGTTTGATAAGCGAGCTGGACAGACAAGCGAGCTAGACACCTTAACAGAATCTGACTAAGCTGCACGCAAAATTTCGTTACAAAATTGTTAAGGATTCTTAACAATTTACTAACAGAACTTTGCGTGCAGCACACCTAGAATCTGTTAAGGTGTCCAGCTCGCTTGTCTGTCCAGCTCGCTTGTCTGTCCAGCTCGCTTGTCAAACACGTTAACGCAACTTGGATAAGAAATGAACCCTGAAACTGAATTAATGCTGCGCTAGGCCTTTTTGAGTCATATCTTACATGTCCTGAGTTCGCCTCTACATGAACTTAAAGCTATGCCATATTTGCCCTGTACCTGGATAAGATTGACATTCTGCTGCCCTGAAAGGGATTATAACCCCTCTTTGCCTATACAAATCCCTAATGGTGCTCTAGACTATTATTAGCACTTGGATAACGTTATCTAACCGCTAGTAACTTATAACTGTAATAAAAAATACGCAACTATTTGCAACAGTTGCGGTATCTGGCGCTGTTGTAGTTAGCTGCTGCCTATATAACTGTAGGTAAATTGCAGTAGAAAAGGAGGTTATTAATAAGGGTGGAAAAAAGGCAGCCTAGCAGCTCTGTCAGCAGCTCCTTTGCGGCTTAAATTGTCGCTTCTTTAGCCTCTTTCGTATAGGTCAACGGCAGTTTCAAGTACTCATGAGGTAGCTTAGGGATAACATGCCTCTACAGTCGTTAAAGAACCTTCTAATTAAGCAGAAAGTGCTTATTAGTCTGTTTATATTGGCAACTGGCAGCGCACAACGGAACGCTAGTCATTTTTTCCGGATCAGTCAGTCAACAGTCAGGGTAGGGAATCAATCTATCCACGTCAATATCCGACTTTGTGGATTGAATTGACAGCTTACTCAGCAAAGTGCTCGTGGATTGATGTCCACGAGGCTATCCGTGGATTGATGTCTATAATATTGAACCTGTACACACACACACACACACACACACACACACACACACAATTTATTACGCCTGGCAGCAGAGCTGAAAGGGCACCTAAACTGACTATATGTATATTGCTGGGCTTATGTCCTTATCTCCTTAAAGCCTATAAGTGATGTCTCTGTTTCCTGCTTACTCCTCTATGTCTGCTGTCTTGCTTTAGATTCCTGTAGTTTAGTTGGATTTTTAGTATGCTATCTTAGAGCCTATTCTCTAAGTGTTTAATATCCTATCTATAGCAGCTAAAGTAGTACCTACTATTTATAGTATAGGTTATTAGATAGCTAAGGTTATATTAGCTTTAATATGTTAGGGGTATCCTTTAATCCTATCTCTTAATACCTTATATCTAGATAACCTATTACTAATATAAATTATATTATTACTTAAACTACTTATATATTTAGCCTCTATTTCTTATTATCTAAGGGGCTTTTGCCTCCTAGGTAGAAAGAGATATTACTTCTCTATATCTTAGTATACTAAAGTATCTTAGTTTAGAATATTATCTATCTAGTATATTAGAATAGAAAATACTCTATAGTTTCTACTGCCTATCTATATCTATATAAATCTAAAGGTATTATATTAATCTAATATAAATAGTAGTTTAGTCTAGCTATTCTAGTTCTAAGCTATATAAGAGTAGTTACTTCTTTCTAAGTAAGCTAGTTATATAACTAGTAGGTATGTTTTCCTAGTAGTGCTTTATTAACTCTTTTAGAGAATTATCTAACCTTTTTAGGTAGTATATATCCTTAGGATACTTTTGCTTATACTATATTAAGTATTATTAACTTTATTATAGGGAACTATACTTATAGGATAGTACTATCTTTAGTTACTTTATAGGCTTATCTCTTTACTTACTTAAGTAGTTTATCTCCCTTATTTACTACTACCTACTATACTATAACAGTATTCTTATTCTTTTAAAGTTCCTCTACTAAATTATATATACTATAGATATAAGCCTGTCTAGATTGCTAGTAAAGCTGTTTAAGTAAGAGAGCTACCCCTTTATTACTTATTACTAATATAATCCTCTCCCTTATAACCCCTTACAGCAATCGCCTCAGCGTATATACTATTACTACTAGTTCTATACTATAGGGATTCTATTCTAACCTTAAGCCTAATATAAAGGAGAAATACTTAGGTTTAGCATTAGCTTATAACCCTAGCTATTTCTAAACAGTACTACTAATACCTACTATCCCCCCTCTTACTAAGCTGCTAACTGCTATATAAACTATACTAATTATCTTAAGTACTATTATCTCTTCCTTACTAATTTTAACTTAGAGTCTTTCTCTCTATAGTAGTAGTATAAGCAGGTTAATAGTTTTAATCCTTTCTATTAGTATATCCTTTAGAGCCTTAGCTACTTAAAAGAGTAATAAGCAGTAGGTATTCTAGAACTTTTATATCTTAGATATTATCCTATAGAGTAGATTTATCTCTAGTAGTATGTAGATATCTATCTATATCTTAACTGCTTTCCTCTAGAAGTGCTCTTTTACTATAGGTATATAGGCCTTAGCTTCTACTATACTTACTATAATAGTAAGAAACATACTAATAATTACCTTAGCTAATACCCTCTATACTCTATTAATTAGTCCTATAAGCTTATCCTTATACTAGTATATCTATATATTTAAAGCGTAGTCTACTACTAGTATAACTATTGCTATAAACAGCTAACGCACTATTGCTAGTAACAGGCCCTTAAGTTACTATAGTTTAAGTACTACTTTAAGGCCCTTTAATAATACCCTTACTATATACTCCTTATACTTAAGTTAAGTGTTAATAATAGACCCCTAGGATCTTAGTATAATTCTTTAGTTAAACAGGTTATCCTTTAATAATATACAGTTCTAGGTTAGACTTATAGTTATTATAGGTAAAGTAGATAATAGCTGTCTTCTTAGCCTTAAATGTCACGCTACTCCTCCTTTCCTAGTTAATAGCGTCTTATATAATTGATTTAATGCCTTTACAGTTATCTTAAGCTATCTTCTCTATAACCTAAGCTATAAAGTTATTAATAAACACTATTACTCCTCTGTTACTGTTAATACGTTATTACACTAGGTCTGCATTAAAGAAAAGGAATAGAATTAGGGATAGCAGTAATCCCTAAGGCAGGCCTACCTAGGGTAAGTTTTACCTCTCTAATAATTGTCTGTTAACCTAGATTGTTGCTATGCAGTTAGAGCAGAAGGCTAATACCTACTAGAGTAGTTCCTTAGGAATCCCTTACACCCTTATCCTTTAGATCAGCCTTTCCTTATAGATACTATTATATACTCCTTTTATATTAAAGCTAACTAGACTAAGTACTTACTAGCCTTACTATACTGTATGTACCTACTCTTAGAGAAGTAGGAATACTTGCTTAGCTAACTGTTACTTCTATACTCTAAAGTAATTAGTTAGTAGGAGACTATAGCTCTTAACTGTATATAATATCTCCTCTACTATTACTAACTCTAGCACCTTTCCTAGTATAGCTAATAGTAAGATTAGTCTCTATACTTTTGCTAGTATATAGTTATCTTTACCTAGTTTCTTAAGCAGTATAATCTTTATATATCTCTACTAGTAGGGCAGTTTTCCTTCTTCTAGCAATACCTAAAAGATTAATAAGACCTAGTCTTATACTACTAGCTAGAGCTGCTTCTATACTACTGCTAGGAGCCTGTCTTCTCTAGGTACCTTCTATAACTTTATTATAAATAGCTAGCGTTCTACTTCTTCTATTATAATAGGTAGTATCTCTACTATACCTCTCTATAGTCTGTTACCCTCCCTATTAATATCCTTAGGGAGGGTAGGGAAGAAGGTAGTAAGTAGCTCTTCTGCTTATTCTATGTAGTTTGTTGTTATTATTTTGTCTGCCCTAACTAGCTGCAGCAGCTTACTAAAAGCCTCCTTAATGCCTGCTTTTAGGTACCTAGCAGCCTTCTATATATTATTATTATCTACTAGAAACTTATTCTAGTACTTTCTCTTTTATTAATAAATTACATTATAGTACTATTTTAATATACCTTTTACCTTTTCTTCTAGATCTACCTTAGCTAGTTCTGCTTACCTTTCTATATATACTTAGTTTCTCTAGTATATATAAATCTAATAAAGCTATATTAAGTTAGCTATCTATTACTATTTTAAGTATAGTAATAACTTAGCCTTTAGTGTTAGGGTATAGACTACCTCTATTACTACTACTATTAGTCTAGCTATCTTTTACTATACTATTCCTTTATAAGCTGTTGTTTCTAGCGCTCTCTTAATCCTAGCATTAATCTCCTTCTATAGTATATTCTTAAAGAGTAGACACTCCTGTAGTACTAGTGTAGGGATTAAGATATTAAAAATCGTCTTAATAGCCCTATAATCTAACCTATAGTCTATCTTATAGATTACATACTTTACTAGTAAGTTTATTAGATCTTCTAAAGCTAAGATAAGATTAATAGTTAACTAGTACTCCCCTCTCTACTATATCTTTATACTATATAGTAGTAGACTACTAAGGCTAAACTTATTTATAAGGTTAATAATTAGGTCTACTTTACCCTACCTAACTATTAATATCTTATCTCCTCTCTAGAGCTAGTTATATTAGTTAAAGTTACTAGTAATAACTATATCTACTACTCTATCTACATACTACCTAATACCTACTATAATTTATTATAAGTTATTATATATACTCTATAGAGTATAACTTTTACCTCCTAGTATATACACTAACACTACTACTACTAGCTGCTCCTTAAGCTAGATAACTGCTACTATTACGTTAGGTAACTCTAGCTACACCTACTCTATTTCTACCTCCTTATTTACCTATAGCATACTCCTAATTACCTACCTGCCTTCTCTATATATTAATAGGACTATCTTTATCTACCCCTAGTACCCTATTAGGGTTATAAGGAGGTAGCCTTAGATAACCCTTACCTGCAGCTCCTAGATTACTACTACTATTGCATCCTAAACTGCCTTGTTGTTCATTAAGCTCTTATGTATCTTGCCCTGTTTTATTACATTAAGTTATATTATTTAGAACCTTTTACTTATAATAAGTAAGGAAAAGTCTCCTGTAGTTTCTGCTAAACAACTTATGTAGTCCTCTACATAGAACGCACTTTAGGACTATTACACTGCATTTATAGTAACTGTGCCCCTCTACAGCATATCTTATATATATCTTAGGCTTAATGTATTAGTAGGCCTTATAGTTAGTAATCTCTTGTAGCACTGCTTTAGCTGTTCTCTCTACTTAAAAGGCCTAGTGTAGCTAGACTCTCCTCCTGCGTGAAAGAAGCCTTTATTAAGCAGTTAATATATATCTATTGCGTCGCTTTAGCGAGATACATTACTATTAAGCTATAAGCCTTTACAACACTTCTATTGCTAAGCTACGCTACCTTCACTACTAAGGCGTCATTCTCCACACTAAAAGCCTCTGCTGCTCTAGCGCAGATATCTCTATTATTGTTTAGCATAGCTATGCAGTTAATACTATCTACTCTAATTAGGTATATATTGTCTTAGAGGACCTAGGCGCCTAATGCTAGGTTTAACTCTACTACTTATTTCACTATTATATGTTTATTATTATCTCTATAAGCAATCCTATTTTAATAGGGGTTCCTAGGGTCTTTTATTACTACTTAGCACTGCTAAGACATAGTATTACCTTCTCTAGCATAGATCTAGCTCTCTACTATTGTTTAGATTACGCTAACTAACATTTACTTAGCAGTTTTGCTTCTAGTATAAGACGTATTAATTATACAGTACAGCGTATTAGAGAGGTTAGATAGTGTTATGTTAAAAGACGAAAGCGTCTAGAGATTAGTCGGCTAGGATGACGGGGCTAATCGCGCAGCATCAGCATACGACATAGGCAGGGAGTTAGCGCTTGTCGCGATCGTTTCGAGTTGCTTACAGACTAGCTTTAGCTCCTCGCAGGACTCCTTTAATTCTTTGCAGGCTTGCTTTAGTTCTTTATTTATCTGTTTTATAGCTTTATCTATCTTTAAGCGTAAATTGCTAATTATGTCTTCTTGCCTCTATACTACCTCTATATACTGCTAGAGCGCTTCCTTTAGCTATTAGGACTCTTTATAGGATTTACCTAGTAACTCTAAAGCCTTTTAGAGTATTACCCTACTATTGTTACTTCTACTACTTCTGCTGCTGCTAGTGCTTCTTCTAATTTCGCTTACTTACTCTACTATTCCTTTAATTAATACTAATTGCTTTATATTCCTAGACATTTGCTTTAGTTCCTATAATGTTTCTTTATTAGATTAGGTTGTGGTTTAGATTTTGATAGTTAGCTTCGCAACTTAAATCGGGCGCTTTAGCGTTAAAAAAGGGGCGTTATCTAGTTCTACTACAATCTCTGCCTCCTATTAGTTCTACTATAACAGGAGGCTAAGAGACTATATATATACTACTAACTTTTCTTAAATAACAAACTAATAACAAAACTAGGTTAAAAGAGGGTCTTCTTAACTAATACTACTTAGGTAGAGTACAGTAGAGTCACTAATTTAACTATAGTCTTGCTATATATATATACTATAACACTAACTTATAGCCCTATTAAGATTCGATTTTAAACTTTGAATAATGTTGCGTTCCCTAACGCTAATGCGCTTATTTTACCTCTATTTGCAGCAACTTTGCTTTTAGAACTAGCCTAGGCGTAACACCTAAGAACAGCCTATATAATGCTTAAGCTATATGTTTTAGTTAATATAGGTTTCTCTAGACAGTCTCTTTGTTGCGGTGTTGTCTCTTTAGCTCTACACAGAATTAAAAACAGGGCTTCTAAGAGAACAGAAAACAGCTTTATATTACAGTTAATCTAGGGATATCTATTTAAAGTTAGACGTGAGGTTTAACTATAGCTAGATGTTGCGCTAGCTAGTTAAGGTAACGCTAAAACTAGCTTATATATATAATTGCTTCCTAGGTTAATAACTAATTACTAGTATAGCTAGCTGTTCTAAGTATTAAGATAAGCGCTCTATTACTAGTAGAGACCCTAAGATTAAGTATCTAACTATAGTACTATATAATAATGTCTATAAAGTAAGTATAGGCCTAAAAGTATAAAAGATATTCTTACTGTTTAAGTATATAGGATAAATAAAAGTGTCTTTATTAGCTACTACTATATAGTATATATATAAATATCTCCTTATCTAGATTATATATTACTCTTACCTTAATAATTATTATCTTTAGTAAAAATAATAACTTTTTAGAACTATGTCTTTACTGCGTTAGTTATTAATACTCTCTTAATTGTTTACACTATACTTAGTTAACTTAACTGTAACTTATTATATCTAAGTAGTCTTTAATAGGATAGATTTTATAGTTAGGACTATAATGTTATATCTAAATTCTATAACTAGTAAGAATAGGATAAAGCAAACGCTTTAAGTTAGAAGGTAGATATTAACAGTAACAGATAGCAGCTAGAAATAGAGGAATATAGCCTGCTAGTTACTCTAAATACCTATAAAGACTATAAAGTAGACCTTAAATAGACACTACATAAGGGTTTTATCTCTAGTTTATATTCTAAGAGCTGCTTAAGGATACACTAGGAAATAGCTTAGAGTTACTATAAGCTTACAGAAGATATAATCTTTTCCCCTTATATTATAATTAACATTTATTAAAAGGTAGTTATGCAGGCAGTAAGAGTAACGTAATAGCTAAAAACAGGACTTAGGATATTAGTTATAGGTAGTATTAGTAGTTTATTACCTAAGTAGACTATTCCTTACTAACTATCTTATATAAGCTAAGTTAGCCTATTTATACTAAAGATTTATCCTCTAGAATTATAATAGAGACAGTAATATAGTATAGTAGCTTGTCACCCTAATCCTTAAGATAGCATACAGCTAAGTTAGTTATAGCTGCTAGATTCTTTCTTACTAGGCAGGCTTATCTAACGTTAGGAATATTAAAAACCTAAGAGGAGAATTATAATAGGGTATACCTAGGCTAGCACTAGGATGTATAGGGGTATCTATTCCTATTGCATAGAGATCTATATATATATAGCCTTAGGTAGCGCTTATTAATAAACAGTCTATAATTATAGCCTATAATAGTAGGCTACTACTCTTACAAACACTCTTAGTACTAATACTTATTTGTTATACTCTCCCCCTTCTTTCCCTAGTTACTGCATTATAGCAAGTAAGCCTATGCTTAGAGGGAATCTAGTATTAAAATTGAAGGTGTTAATATACTAATTTATAAGCCCTTATGTATAGATAGGTTTAAGATTGTTTTTAAAGTTTTACTTAAGGGTTTAAGATCTATAGATATTTATAGATCCTCTTACTAATAAATAGAGATCCTTATATAGCGTTAGTATTACTATAATATAGTGTATAGCTAGAAGTAGTAGTTTTATAGAGAGTTATAGCTATAACACTATACCTAGCTAAGGCTACTAATTATTAGGGGTTAGTTACTATACTAACAAGAGAGCCTAAGCTTCTAACTGTACTCTAAGCTTTATATACTTACTGCTTCTATATACTGCTTAAAAGCAGTAATTCTACTGCTTCCTTGTTTCTTTAAGAGTTACTATAGGCATTTATTTATCTTATAATAGAGATACTTAAGCAAACTATTAGTTTAATAAGGATTAAGGGCTTTAAAATAATAAAGCTATATATAAGAGGAAACCTATATAGCAGGCTAATTATCTCTAGTCTATTCTCCTACTTAAGGAATATAGAATAGCTATAAAAGATAAGATAAGGGAATAACTAGGGATATAATTTTAAATATAGTAGTTCCTACTATTATAGAGCAACTTATCTATATTAAAGCTATAGTAGTAGAGCCTAGGGGGTTATAGAATAACTTAGTGCTAATAATATATCCTAAATATGTTACGTAGCTTATAGTGTTAGTATAGATAAGTGCTAAGTTAGTAATACAGTTATCCTATTATTATCTAGAACTAGCTTTTACTAGGGTTATTCTAGTAGTGTCTTAATATAAGCGCTAAGCTAAGGGGAGGCTGCCTTTATAACAACCTAGTATAGCTAGTTATCTATATAGTACTATATTACTGTAAGTAACTATACTTATATCTATTAGCCTATAAAAGACCTTATATTAAGGTAGAGCCTTAGAGTAGCGTTTAATACAATATTTAGCAGCATACTTATCTACTTACTTATTATACATTAACAGCGACTAGGCCTAGAGCATATATCTAATTGCGTCTTAGGACTAATAGGGTATAAACTAAGACAGTTTAGTCCCTAATAGGTATAACTACTAAGATAAGTAGTAGGGATAGAACAGCATAAATAATATATAAAGCAGCAGTAAATCTCTAGATCTAAAAGAAAGCTAAAACCTACTACATAACTTTATATATTTCTCTTCTTTCTCTATTATTAATAGCATTAACTTAAACTTAAAGATAACTCTTTTTAACCTTACTAATAACAGTAAGGATAAAGTTAGGGTTAAGATTAAGGTTAAGGGTAAGGAGCTTTTATACTTTTACTCTTAGTGTTATATAACCCCCTAAGAGAATATCTTACTTTCTAGTTGTTTATACGTTTGTTCCCTACGCCTAGACTTAAGGCTTAACTAAACATATACTTAGGTTATTTGTCTAATATACTATAATAACTACTAAGAATATAATAGGACTATTAAAGTGTACTATTCTAAATAAAACTACTTACGCTATAGAGGTTAGTAGGTTTAAAAGATCTATAAGTTAGCCTACGCTATCTACTAAGAAGATAGCCTACATAAGCCTCTATAAGCTATTTTATATAGTAAGTCTAATCCTATTACTTAATACTAAGGTTCTGCAGGCTTATTTAGTTCTAAGGTTATATATTTTACACTAAATATCTTTAACCCTTTAGGCTAGAACTTATAAAGATATATCCTTATAGATATAGTAAAGGAAAAAGTTATCTTATAGCTCCTACTAGTCAGTTAGAGAATTATAATAGCAGTATAAAAAGAAGAAAGTTCTTAATAAGTAAGTATTATAATCAGAGACTAATAAAGAAATAAAGAGAGGAATAGAGTAGGTATATCTAGAAGATATTAGATAATAAAGAGGAGGAATTAAAGGAGTAGAAAGCTTAGACTATAGCAACATTATGCAATCTAGAGCAGCAACTTACTATTACATAGGAATCTTTCTATAAAGGCATACTTAAAAACAGGACGTTTACTATAAGTCTCCTAGACAATATATATACTATATCCTAATTTATATATTAATAGTTTCTTTTAACCTTAATTTCTTTTCTACAATTAGCTACATAGAGTATTCTTATTCTCTAATATAGTCTTAATAAAAGAATATCTACTGCTTATATACTATATATCTTTACCTACTCCTACTTATACTACTATAGCCCTAGTATTAGTATTTAAGGAATTAGCCTTTATCTAGCTTAATACTTCTTTCTCTATAGTTACGCTAATATAGAGAGAACTTCTAATTCTAAAAGCATCCTACTAAGAGGTATAAAAAGCTACATATAGGCTAAAGTTATAAAAACTATATTACTTAATCTTATAATAGAAGATCTTTATAGTTTTCCTTACCTCTAAAACAGCAGTTAATAAGTTATAAGCTACTAGCTACTATACTACTAACACTGTCTTAGGGAGAATACTTTATTTACATTATCTATAATTAAAATGTTATAAGGAACTAGACTAAAGTAGGGCTTGTAGAGAAGGAGTAGTAAGTAAGTAGAAAGAGTAGGTACTATAAGTTTCTAATAAGTTTATAGGGTATACTAATGCCTTAGTATAGCTACTTACTAATAACAATAAACTTTGTGTTTTTAGTCTACTATATCTACTACTATAAGGCATTAAAATATATTAGTAGAAGATTTTTAATAAGAAGGTCTTATCTATTTCTTACTAAGGTCTATAGTACTATATAATATAATTCTAGCTAATACTATATACTATCCTTTATTAGGTAGTTTAATAGGTAGTTAAGGTCCCTAATTAAAAAATTCATAGAGTTAAACCTTAGACTCTATCTACAATTATTTTCCTAGGTAACCTAGTAGGTTAGCCTTTACTGTTATCTATGTAGCTATAGCTGCTATTACTATAAAAAGTGATCTAGATACTAGGCTAAGAAGAGTAGTATACTACTAGGTATATCTAGCTATAAACTAAAAAACTAGACTAAAGACTAACTTAAATAATATAAAATTAAAAAAGAAGATTAGTATCTATACTATTACTTAATGTATCTAGGTAGGCTTATAGCTACTCTAGAACTTAAATAAAAGTATAATTATTATTCTTACTATAAAGACTACTATAATAACTAAGCTAATAAGGAAGTATATTAAGATATTATTTAAGACTAAGGTAGTTATTACTAATTAACTAAGTAATATAATTATAGTAGTACTGCTAGAAACAGTAGATATAAGGATAATAGTTAGGTATAGACTCTTTAGATAGTTACTCTCTATAATCTCTATATTAAATTAGCAATCTAAGGGACTAGAAACATTTATAGTAGTATACTTACTATAGGATAAGATAAGGATCTTAGTCTCTATTAGGGAAGTTATTACTAGGAAGGTTACTAGTTTAGTTTAAAGTTTAGAATATATACCTCTATAATAAGGGATATCTAAAAAAGATAATAAACCTAATAAATATAGTATATATATATATTAATTATATAACCTTATTTAAATAATGCTTAATGTTATAGATAATATACTAACTTAGTGCTTATCTATTTCCTATACTTTAGCTGCTTTAAGAAAGTTAAGGTAATATCTATAGCCTGTAAATAGAGCTGCTATTAAGTATAGCTAAAAGTAGCTACTCTCTTAAGGGTGATTTAGATATATAGGCTAAAAATAGATGTTCTAAGCTAGGGGTAAGCAGGGAGCAGACCTCTAGAGAAATATTAGAGAACAGACTAGAGGAACCTAACTTACGCCTACATAAGGTAGGAGCGCCTGCCTCATATCAACAACTAAAGCACAGAAATCTATAACAAGAAGGCAGATAAGGTAGAGTAAGTAGGAAAAGGAGATATTACTTGTAATTAGCTTAAATTGCCCTTCTGACATTGTTGCTAGGCGTACTTAAAAATTTCTGTGTGTGTGTGTGTGTGTGTGTGATACTGTAATTTGGCCAATTACCTCTCCATCGTTGTCAACTGGTCAAAAGAATGCACATAACGCCCATGGCTGCGTTTTCTAGCGTAGTTCCTCCGAATTTACCACTGTAAATGCCTATACTTGTTCATACGTTCTTTACACCAATCATCTGGACATTGGTACGAGGACGAGTGCTTTTCGCTCCACGACCGAACAATCGAGCCGTAACCGACCAGAATCCCGCAAACCCACTCTTTCGGGTAACACTTTTGCACGTCTTTCCAGTAGGTCTTCCGCTTGGGCCGCTATCGATAGCAAGAGACTTGCCTGACAAGAATAACAGGCAGCTTACTTCAGTACGATGCCATTGGGGGCAGTTGAGATAGTCTATCATGTCTGTATTAAGAGAAACCTCAAGGCCGTCTCCAGTAACGTCGGCAGCGACGTGGCTTATCCAGTGGCCATTTCGTCACACTCAGACCAACGCCAAGGAAAGACAGACTTGTGGAGAACTTGAGAGGGTTGTAAAACACCAGATAACAGGTGTTTCAAGGGAGGGTTACATCGGGCGGGGAAGAGAAGAGTGGCTTTGAATACTACTCATACTGTTGGTTCGTTTGAATCGGACCTTCGGAGTTAAGGGGAGGATTGGGGTTAACGGTGGCACAGGCTAGGTGGTTGACTCCACACCTGGGTGAGCTGCCCTACTTCGGTGGGCAGCCTACCTACCTACTTGGCCTGCTCCTGCTGCAGACCCCTGCTTGTTGTTTTCCTTCCTTTCCCTATAGCCAGTTTAGTTCACTAATAATTAAAGCTATCACTAACCCTAACGTTAACGTCAGTACCCTACTAACACTAATTAGTGGTTGAAAAACACTACAGATTAGTAAGGAAGAAGAGAGCCCTAGCGATTTAGAGTCCCTGGGGTTGCTATAGTGATTTTCGCTGTTGTTAAGTTAACTGTAGAGATTAGCTTAAGGAAGTAGTTAGCTGTTGTTTAATTAACTGTTAGTAATACCCTTAAGAGCGTTATATCACGCAAAAACAACTTTACCTGTTAACCTTGCGGGATTTAGATCCTGCTTAACAGTAACTATTATTAATTCTTCTTTTTAACTTTACCTCCTTTTTCCCTATACTGCCTTTTTCTCCTCCTCTATTAACAAATTTTTTTTTTTTCCCTCTCATTACACCCTTCTTTATACCTCTTTTTCCCTTCACAATAGTTAACTAGTTAACTACTAACCCTAGGTAACAGGCCCTTACGCCTAAGGGTATAACACTGCAACTCCTACCTATCCTAACAATCTTTATCCCCTACATTAATAACAAGACTTAGGGTAACTTTAATAAAGACCTTTCTACCTTATTAGACACTAAGAAAATCGTATCCTACATTAGGTACACTATGGCTTAATAGGTTAATGCTAATATAACAAAAAGAGCCCTATAGTCCTACTTCACTAGCACCTTTAAAGGATGGACTGCAGATACCTTTAACGCGTCTAAAAAGATTGTGAGGGAGAGCCTAAGAGATATACTCTGCAAGAGAGGGGTATACGTAGGAAGAGATAGAGAAAGCATTAGTCACAACCTCTTCCTATGCCTTACCCTTAATAAGTATTATAAGTAGACTTATAAGGAGATTGTAGAGGTAAATAAGACTAATAATGCCTTTAGAAAACAGGCTAAAAGTAATTTAACCTTCCTTATTAACATTATAGGATCTTTTAATCCCCTTTTCCTATTAACAAGAACACTGCTAGGTTATTAACAAGATACTATAGCCTAGCATAAAGAGCACTAGAGGATAGCTCTTAAGAATGCCTAGGGTATAGAGGATTTACTTAACAATACTGCTAACTAGTTTAAAAACTAGAAGCTGTTTAACAATTAGTTAAAAAGACGCTAGTTAATGCAGTTCTTTAGAACTAATAAAGAAGAGGGTATTAACAAGGATACTAACAATAAGGGAAGTTACTAGTCTTACTATTTATAATATAGTCCTACCTATAATAACTATCTACAGTTAAGGTTATTTAGAGATCTCTAACAATACCTCTCTACTAACGCCTAGAAGTATAGAGGAGAGATATATAATGTGTTTAAGATTAAGTATGCTATCTTCTAGGATGCCTGCAAGAAGGTTAGTATCTCCCCTTAATTATACAGGACTGCCTTCTTAATAATGCTCTGCAGTAATACAGCTAATTTCTACTTTTAAAACATCGCTAGGTTAGGAGTAACAGACTTTACTGCTATATGTAAGATAGTATGTAACTACTTCAAGACCCCTTAACTTAGATAACAATACATAACTAAGTAGCGCATAACTACCTTCTAGCGTATACGTTAGGAAAACCCTAATAAGTCAAAAAGGGAAGTCCTTAACCTTCTAATTAAAAGGTTAACCCTAATCTAGAAGGTATTGCTAAACAATATAAGTAGTGAAGAAGCTGTAAGGCTGCAGCTTATTAGTGCCTACTAGGGAGTCCTAGAGTATAAACTCTACCTTTATAGCCTATTAGATACACTTATTAGAGTGCGCAACTAGCTGCAAGCAGCTATTAACGTAGAGGAGCATACCTTAGCTTCTTAATAATACATCACTAACTAACAGTATTGCAGATCTAGCAGGGATAACCGCTTTAGTAACTAAGGGTATTTATAAGGTTCTTCTGCTTTACTAGGCAGTAGTTGCAAACACATACTGCCTACTAACAAGAAGTGCTATATCTGTCACAAGTATAGTTGTTATTCTACGTAACATACTGTTAAGGAATAACGCAATATATTTGCAAAGTTTAAGAATAATAAGTATATAAGAAACCTAACAAGAAGCAGCTTTATAACCTTCCTTGTAAACTATAAAGGCTATAAATTCAGCAACTCTAATAGTAAGGATAAAGATATCTAATAATACCTTACTAATACCCCTATACCTATTAATAGCACTACTAATAAGTTAGATATTAAAGGTAGCAGCAGCCCCTCTACTTTCTTTACAAGCACTACCTTCTTTAGTAAGACTAGCTTTAACAGAAAAGCACTTATTAACAAGCTAGCTAATCAGGCTGTCTAACATTAATTAACTAAGACTAATAAATATCATAAAGAGCCTACCTACAAGGCTTCCACCTTTATCCTTAATTAATACTCTACTAAAGTCTTCTAGGGCATCCTTCCTAATACAGGTGCTGCTAACTTCTCTACTGCAGGCAAGAACTAAGTCACAGCTTTTTAACGCAACCTTAATAACAACACGAAAATCAACATATTACAGGCTAGGCAGGCTAGGGTTTAATTTAGCTATAGTGATACCCTTATATCCCTTAGTACTATTACAGTTAATACCCCCTTCAGCCTAATTAACTTTTATGTTATAATAACTGACACCCTATTCCTTCTCTGCCTGCGCGATATAGACTAACTATTCGTTAAATTCAATAACGTAGCTAATGTAATGCATTGCAGTAGACTTAAGGTCTCTATGATCTAGAAATAGGGTTATCTATAGATTCTCCTTAGACTTTATAAGCACACTATTACAAGCTGCTACTTAACTAATACAGAACTTCGCAGACTTCACTATCACTTCAGGCATCTATTAGTCTACTGCCTCCACAAGGTCCTTTATAAGGCTAGGCATAATATAGAAATAACTGCAATTAAATACCTTATAAAGGTATGTCACTAATGCTAGATATATAGTAGTGCTCCCTAAAGGTTTAAGTTCACCCTTTGCAATAAATGCTACTTTAACTATAAGATCTATATTAATGTTATCTACCTTAACAGCAATGTCCCTATCCTCTACATCATTAACCTTACTACATCCTTTAATGTAGGTTGTTTCCTTTGCGATATAACTGCAAAGTCTATATAGGAAGCTCTTCAAGCAGCCTAGATTAACATATACTAGGGACCCCTAGACTAGATTATAGCTAACGCTAGGCGTAACTTTATTGCTAATAAGTTCTGCTAGGAGGCTAATGCAATAGCCTATTAACTTAAGATTATACCTATAGAGGTATATCACAGCATTAGAAAGGTTAAGAGATACCACACAATGCTGCGCCGCGCCTACATCATCATTAAGAATAACTGCCTATCAATAAGCAAGGAAAACATACTCTAAGCTGCCCTTAAGGCAATTAACGACACAGCTAGACTAGACAGTATTATCCCTACCCTCCTTATCTTTAGCGCATACCTAAGACTTGTCTATAACTTAGCACCTTCTCTAGACATTGTCATATATGCTGCTGCTATCAGAAAGGCTAGTAAGGCTATTAAGAAGCTTCACATAACGCAAAAGGTTAATAATACGCTTATAACATATAATAGCCCTAACATCTTAGCCCTAAAGGTAGCAGAGATTAGATTACTTATATATGTCTAGCGTAAGAAAGGAGGTTAGTCTAGCCTATACATACTTATCTCTATTAATAGCGAGAATTGCATTGTTAATGCTAACAGCGTAAGAACCTTCTAATTAACTTTAGTGAAGCTATACTACATTAATCCTGCTAATAGCAACAGCATCCTTAACAGCCTAGGTGATTTAACTAAGCAGAATCATAAGAATAATAACACTATACAGGACACAATTATTGTCGCAAACCCTCCTTCTACAACAACTACGCTACTTCCTCCTTCCCCTTAACAAAGCAGCTGCTAGCGTAAAACTCCTGTTAACTAGGCTGACTTTCTTGCTAGTATCTTCCTCAGCAAGACTAACCTTAACGATTTTTCTGTGGTTAGCAAGCTCTTTAAGATCTTCCTGTCCTCTAGAGAAGAGGCTGACTTAGCCCTTACCCTAAAGCTGCGAAAAGAGGGCATTATTACAGCTCCTAGAGAACCCTTTAAAGAATTAACTAGCCTAGAGGTTATAGGTCTAATTAACTAAGGCATATTTAGAATCATCCTATACAACCCTGCTATTCACTTAGGTGTAAGAATCTTTAAATCACGCATTGTTAATAAGGTAAAGAACAAGACAACTAACGCACTATATAAAAAGTTAAGGCTAGTTATCTAAGGTTATGCAGATAACAGCAAGACCTTAATTCTAACCTAATTACCTACTATCTAATAGGCTAGTTAACGCCTTATTCTTACCCTCACACTATTACTTATAGCACTTAGATTTCTGCTGTAGCTCTATAACATTACTTAAGCTTACACTCAGTTATAGTCCTAACTTAACTAGATAATCCTTGCGCGCCTGCCCATTCAGATCTGCTCTCAACACCTAGAGGGGAGCATTATAGAAGTAATTAAACCTCTATATAGTATTGCAGAGGCTAGAACTTATTAGTAGTCTACCTACTATAGTTATTATAAGGTACAGCTAGAGATAGAGACCTCTACATACAACCTATGTCTCCTAGTGTCTATAGATAACAGCACCTCCTTTAGCATTGTGGGGATACAGACTAATAATACCCTAGGGCTCTTAGACAGCTTATTTAATGTTAAGGAGGATGACAAGCTCACTAAAGCAGCTCTTATAGCTAAGCCTAAGACTTACCTTACTGTTAACACACCCCTCCTCTTTAACAGAGGCATTGTTGCAATAACTTCACCTAACAGCACATTAATCACTTAGCGCTAGAAAGGGTAAGGGAGCAAACTCTAGACCATTAACCTAAAATCGCCTACAGCTAAGCAAGAATACGTCTAGTAGAGAGCCTGCAGTGCGTACATTACATCTATCTATTAACTAGAGGTATGCTTTAACCTGTCTACAGCTACCTAGAAGCAGGATCCTACTAATAAGGATATTAAGAAGCTTAACTAGCGCATTAAGTAGTAGATAAGATCCCTTAATTACAGCCTCACTTTTATGCCTATTAACTTAGTATCTGTAAAGCTGTTTGTTTTTATAGATAGTTCTTTTGTAAATAACCCTAATATAACTTTACAGTTAGGTTATATTATTATCCTAGGCAACAAGAAGCTTTATAATAATTAATTTACCTTAACTAGCAATATTGTCTACTATAGCTTAACTAAGTTAAAAAGGGTTACCTAAAGTATCCTTACCTCTAAGATTTATAGCATGGTGGCTAGCGTAGATATAGCCTACGCTATCTCCTCTACCCTTAAGAAGATCACTAAGAAACTTAAGCTTCCCCCTATCCCCACAATTGCATACACTAACTTATACTTACTATATAAGTGCCTCATTAAGCTTAGCATAACTTAGGAGAAACAATTAATAATTAATATTATAGCACTCTAATAATCATACAAGCAACAAGAGCTATATAAAGTTAGATAGATTTATGGTGACAACAACCTTGCAGATGCCTTTATAAAGTCATTGCCTAACTAGGCCCTTAAGGGATTTATTACTACCTCTACAGCTAACGTATGAATGGAGGGATAGGTTGCCTAACTATAAAAACTTCACTTAACCGCGCGATCTTAATGCAACTGCAATCACAAGAATACCTCACCTAACTGTAAGAAGAGCCTTAAGGCTACATAAAGACCTTACCCTAACTATAAGAAGAGCCTGTAAGGCTAGATATAAGGGAGATAGGGGATATTATGAGGGGGTATAGAGATTAATGGGATGGATGGAGAGTAGCAGTAAAACCTGTTAAATAAGCATATACACCTTAGAAGCTTTAGCTGATGAGAAATGCCTGCAATTGTGACGTTATAAGCCTACCCTATCTATTGCTAGTAACTGTACAGCCTAGGGATTATAATGGTATACGTAGAGGATTATGGAGGAAGAACGGAGGGACTAGGGATCATATAGGGACCTACAAAACTGTTATACTTTTCCTTTTATTGCGTTTTTGAATGATTTAGGCTGATTTAAATGAACTAGATCTCTCGCACAAAATAGAGAGTTTCTAGTGTTGGTTTGTTTGAATCAGACCTTTGGAGTTAAGGGGAGGATTGGGGTTAACGGTAGCACAGGCTAGGTGGTTGACTCCATACCTAGGTGAGCTGCCCCACTTCAGTAGGCAGCCCACCTACCTACTTGGCCTGCTCCTGCCGCGGACCCCTGCTTGTTGTTTTCCTTCCTTTCCCCATAGCCAGTTCAGTTCACCGATAATTGAAGCTATCACCAACCCTGACGTTAACGTCAGTACCCTACCAACACATACGATAGTACAATAGATAATTCGATGCTTTCTTGCACCCCTACTCCTTAGAAGCTGTTTGCCTGCCTCACACCGGTTGATTTACCATAGTATCTGCATTGGGCTGCCGGTGCCGCCAGGTTGCCATAAATCCACCAGGTATAACATTGCCTTGCTCTTTTAAGTCCTCTTCCTACGTGTCGTGGTTTGTGAGAAATGGTGATTGAGAGCAATAAATATGGAAGACACATCTCCATCATCCAGAACTATCTTCGAATGTTAGTCGCAACCAGAACTTCATACACTCGTCCAAGCTTCGGGTCCGGGCCACCACGACGGATAACCATACTCTCAACAACTTCAACATGGGAAAGGACCTCACTCGGTTTTCTCATCTGCGTGACGATAGCAGAACTACAGTTGCAGAATCTCAAGGAAAGACGCCTTCTCGACATGATCAGAAGGTATAATGGCCAAACCGAAGTCTAGACCCTTTGCTCACACGATGCAGACATATGCCACCCTATGCAACAGAAGTGGCGCAAAATGCGGCTGGCATCGTCCAGCTCTAGAATGGAGCTTGGCTAATATACTTTGTAAGCAGGACTGGACCGTCGCGCCCCCAGGTCCAGCCTCAGACCAGGACGCGCTTACACCCTATGACTCTGAGCCAGATCCACAAGGAGCGGCTTTCGTTATTGAGTGGAGGCTGGCAAAGATACTGAAAGATGCCGGTTGGAAAGTTGCACCACCAGGTATGCAGATCTCGTCCACTGATATGCCTATGCACCACGGCACTCTCTCGGAGTACCAACACAATCGATTCCCGATCTTTGAGGAAACCGCCGAACACGACCCGGCTGAAATTAGAGAACGCAAGTTTCTGCATCCATGAAACAAGCCTGAAGCTTACGTTGATAGGTCGCGATGGACCGCTCTACGAGCCAAGTCTAACGGATACCTGGGAAGAGGCGTTGGTTTCGCAAAGCCATCAAGGAGTTACAAATCTTTCCATCGCTTCGATAGTCAATAGTTCAAACGTAAGTCATACCACCTAACTCTTCAGAGTGCTATTCTGTATCCAACCATCATACGAATACCTCAGCATAACTCCCTTCGGCCAATGTCCGCCGGCGGCGTCATGCCCCAGCCCGGTATTGTAACAGCACAACTCCCTTAGCCAGATGGTTGTACGTCACAAGGGCATATAAGCAGTGTTGACAGCAGGGCTTGCACGCGTGCAAGCACTGACGGATCTTTTGGGTCTTTTGGGTCTTTTGGGTCAATTGGTCATGGTCGCAGAGTCTAAAGGTCCTTGCCACAGAGCGTCACTGTCAGCGTTCTGTTACAGGTATGGACACCCTCTACGGACCTGGCAGTGTCATCCCTGGCGGCCTTGGCGACAACGACCAGCCCAGCCACGTTGTTGGCTCTCAGGGTCGTCGCGGCATCCTGCCCAGCGCGCCTGGACGTCCTGCTGCCACTCCCGCCAACAGATACAACATGGATGAGACTGGTATCCTCAAGGGTCAAGGAGCAAATGGGCTGGTGCTGGGGAGGGCAGAGACTAAGTCTGTACGGAAAAAGCAGCCTGGATCGCGAGCCTGGGTATTGTTACGGTCAGATATCCGACAGTGGTGTTTTCTGCTAACAGGTAGCTGAGGTCGATACTCAAATAACAGTAACTGGTTCTTGTTGGCTTGTTGGTAATCTTGCTGGTCTGTTGGGCACACGGTGATCAGTCGTATACTCGGTAGGCGTGGGTAGCTCGTATAGCTTCACAACAGAAGGATAATCTAAGAGTCACTTATGGTAGAGTGAATCACGAAGTTGATTGCTGAAGAGCTATGGAAGGTATCTAGTCTAGTTGGAATGAATGTCCTTATATCCTATTGTTGCCTTGTTGGGACCGATCTCCTGAAGTCGGTCCTCGATGAGGACCGATCCTTGGCATGTTGGTGATGATGATGATGATATATTTAACGTCTAGAATGAGGAGGGACGTGCCGGGCGATGCTGACATGGTCTATGCTAATCTATACTATTTTATAGGCTGCTGTCTTCACCTAACGTTCCTGTTTAATAAGTTAGGCAGATTTTAGAAAAGAAATTGGTTACCTCTATCTATTTGCATAGAAGAGAGGCTCCCTGCGTAGAACCTAGCAGAAAATCTATGCTTGCTTTTGCTATATGTTAGTGGAGATAGCCTAAGGTGGCTTTCTAGCTATACTTATAGAAGTAGAAATACACTAGGGTTTTATATCTACTATAACTATAGTTAAGTAGTATGTTCTTATAGGTAAACCTCTTATAGTACACTATAAAGTCTCTATAATATAATCTTAATATATACAGCCTTCCTAGTAAATGCTAAGGAAGGCTAAGCTTAGGGGGCTTAGGATAGGGAACTATCCTAAGGTTAGTATACTGCTGAGGGTAGAGTAATAGCTATCTTCTGTTAAAAGTTTAGAAAGTAACTGCTTTAGACTACTGTTTTAAGTACACTAATATAGGCTGTAGCTGTAATTCTGGGATTTGTTTGCAGGCCTCCTTAGCTAGAGAGTCTGCTTCCTTGTTTCCTGGTATTCCTGTATGTCTAGGGTACCACTATATATATACCCTGCTAGGCATTGTCTAGCTTGTCTGTTCTCTCTGTTTCTAAGAGCAGGAGAGTCTACTAAAGGCCCTAAGTCTAGTCTGGCTGCTTCCTGCGCTCTGAGCAATGAGCCTAGCTGCGACTGCGAGGTTGTTGAGGCAGATATGAACATTGTCTGCTATCCGCGCCGTGGGAGACCTTACGGTCTGAACGCTGCTTCTCCCCCTGGAGCTCTCTTTCCAAGGATTCGATCTTCTTTAAGCAGTCTTTTAGGAATTGTTCCCTCTTGGCGTCCTGTTGTAGGAGGTCCTGGATGAGAGTCGAAAGCTTGTTAATCTCCTCTTTAAGCTCAGCATTGTCCTGACAGCTGACTTGCTTAACTACTCTGACCTTTGCAGTCGGTTTCCGGACACATCCAGACCGTCAAGATGTACTGGCGTCCCTGTGAACCGTGATCGATGGCCTAACATCTAGAGAGACAGCCATGATAGTAGGATTTAGCTTGCGTGGGCTGATGATGGGAAATGATAGTGCAGTAGGCTGGAGCCCTCTATGGTTCTAACAGCTACTAACAATGGGTACCTTGTGAAAAGAAAGTTCAAGTGACTATATGCTACTGATAGGCAAGTATTACAAGGGGGTCTGGCAGTGAGCCTAAAAAAGTCACGTGTTACTCGAACGGCATAGATAAGAAAGCTTTCCCCTCGGAACAGAAAATGTACGGTGTCTCTGATTTCAGTCACAAACTGCCACCATGTCATCCAGCGCCATCACAGATTCCATTCGGGAAGTCAACGAAAACACTTGGGTCATTGGCGATACTCTTCTACTGTCCCGCCAAGCCTCACCTTCGCCGGCCTCTTGGAGCGATAGCAATGGCCTCTTCTTCACCATTTCTCAAATGAGCTCCCCTCCGCCCCAGACTCGGCCAATTGACGACAAATCTGTCATTCAACTCATCCATAATGTCGGGGAAAAATCAGCAGTCTGGAGAATCGGCGAGGCGTACTGTAAGGTGAAGGCTGTGGAATACACCGGCTGCACACTAGAGCACACCACTTTACGCTTCGTTCAGGAGAAACGACCTACAGCATTCAAGGTGCCATCTGTGATTTATTACGAAGAGCATCATGGACGGTATTTCATCATTCAGAGCCGAATGGAAGGAGAAATCATGGCGGAAGCGTGGTGGTCAATGGATGAGGAAGCGAGAGACGTTTGCGTTAGTCAGATGGTCAGCGTTTGCAAAGAGTTGGCTTCATGGAAGGGTGATGCCATCTGCGGCGTTGATGGGCTTCATCTTTCAGAAGAACGCCTGGCATCTGGTAAAGAGCCGGACATGAGTCCTGAGGCTCTTCTGAAAAACTGCAAGGAACTGGGGATGGATTGCTCTTCATTCAGCTTCTACCACTGTGATATGGGCCCGGGAAACGTCATTCGTGATCGCACAAACGGATCAATTGGGATCATTGATTGGGAAACGGCCGGCTATGTTCCTAAGGAGTGGATAAGGACTAAATTCCGCGTCTCCATGGGCCTGAACCTCCCTGGCCGAGACGATGACTCGAAGAATGATTGGAGACGAAGAATCCAGCAGCAGCTGGGAAAAGAAGGATTCGACGATGTCGCAGGTGCGTGGATGGTATGGTCAAGTGGTAAAAGACAGTTGTGATACATAGGAAACTGGCTGAGGCGGCCAAAAGGTGGAACTAAGAAGTAGTCAGAATCGCCGACCAGACAGACAATAGACAACAAGGTGACTGACCCGTATGGAGATCTTAAACAACTTGAGAAAGCGAGGTGCCGCACTTTTCACAAGTTTCCCTGCCGGAAATATTGTTAAATGCGCATCCTTGCTTCGGGCATTTAACCCCGTCGACTGGCTTCTCGGGGACAGTAGCTGCCATTTTGTTCGTGGTGATTTCAAAATCAAAGAAGGGATACTAGGTGCCAGGTAGATGAAAGGGATTAGGCTGACCGTGCAATCAGACGGGGCGGTGCCGGCTTTTGTACGTTGGGCAGCATAGACAAGAACAGAGACCGCGGGCGGCTAGTAGCGGTATGTGTAAGCCCAGTGAGGTCTATGTTCCATTTGGAGCCTCGTCATCCAAAGAGATGGCTTGAGGTGCTGCTTGGTCACTGAAGAAGGGCTACATTTTGCTTGGTCTAGGCGCAGCCTGGTCAGAACTGCAGATGTATGCATGGCGGGCCTTGGGCAAGCGATTGGCACATTTGTCTAAACAGATGTGCAGCACACACCAACAGTGGTGAACAAAAAGACCGCCGGTCAGTGTACGCGTCCCCCCAAGATGCAGCGGTCACCTTTTCCCGCCCAAGCGAACAGCCAACATGGGTATGGCGTGAACGACAATTGTGTCAATCGTGTGAAACGCACGTCTAATTTGTGGATAAGACGAACATCGCGGGCGTGCGGAGTGATGCGAATGTTGAGGTGCTCCACATCTCAAGAAACAACCAGGGATATCGGTGCTTCAGGATGGGCTGGCAGTGGTCAGCATAAGGCGGCTGAGACTACTATGGTAGAACTCCATTATATCACAGGCAGCTTCTAGGCCTCGATGGAACCGAATCCGCAAGCAGCAGTCATAACTTCCTCTTCAGGACTCCAACATCTACCCCGCATCAGCCCTCACCACACAGCTTACCTGTATGCAATACAAATGACCGTCAGCCATGCTTGTCAGTTTAGAAAATCAATGGGTCGAAGCAGGTTGCTACCGAGCCCCTCCTTATTAGTTGCCGGCGTAGGTTGTGCTCGCATGGTGAGAAATGCATTTATTCCAGTTGGGTGGTCGTCGATTGGTCCAGAGCCACCCATTCAATCGAGGGGCACCAAACAGCCAGATCACAATGCAGGTTTGCGGATCTTCGTTGGCGCGCTAGTTTCGCTCCGCGCAAGATTACCAACAGTCGCTTCCAACAAAGGAGCCTAAAACGCTTCCAGCCAACGGGCTCGTTTGGGAAGTTGATTAGTACGTGCATGGCGGCTGCACTCGATAGCCAGGAGCGTGCAGCCATGGCTGCCAAATCCGCTGTTGGTGCTCCGGCACCTGGCACTCCTCCTGCCTACGCGGCAAGTCGAGCCTGCCAGGCTAACCGTGATGGAAAGCGCCTCGGATTTGCTTCCTAACGTGGATATAGTGTCGAAAGTGATGTGACAAGTGGAATTCAATGTAACTGGTTCCCCAAAAGCGATCCGACGACAAGGCCGGGCCGGAATTCTAACGACATCACGACAAATGCACGTCAAACAACCGCTTGCTGCTTTAGTAACCATCTGCAACCATCATAGTCTAATCCCAAACCTGGTTCTGTCCCGTGCATGCACCTTTGAGCTGAGCTTGAGCATCCTTCGCTTTCCACACTTAGTCTGATGAAGAAGGTGCATCTCATCTGTTGGTTTGCTCAGCTTTCAGGCCAAGTTCAGTTAGCAAAGCAGGGACCAGACATGGCATGAGGATTAGCGTGCAAACACCCCCGCGTAACTTCGGATGGCGACTTGAAATGGAACTAGCGTTGACAGGCCTAACGCCCAGTGGTCCCTCCACTGTACAGGCTGGGAGGAGCTGGGTGAGGGGAACACATGCGGCTCATTGGCGATGGAAGGAAACCACGGACACCACACACTGTCTGCTACCTCGCCTGCCCCCAAGTGCGCCGATGGCCAGCTGGTAGCATTGCCAGGGTGAGAAAGGGCTCCCTTTGATAAGAATCTCGCGTGCTGAAGTACTTGCAAATTGAACTCGCAGAGGAACCACCTGAGCAGCTGCCGAGCACACGCGGGAGCTGATTGGCCGACTTGGCAATGCCTCACTACTTCCCTTGACTTCTGGGGCGAATTCGGCATTAACTGTAGAAGACTTGGGCTTGGGCTGCAGTATATCCAACAACAAACACAGCAACTTGCAGCGCTTTAGTGAAGACGGTTCGCAGAGCCGTAAGAGACTGCTGCTTGTTTGCGCTAGTTGTGAACCCGCCAAGCCGTGTAAGAGGCAGGGAAGGCGCTGCAGTGTCCCGTTGGAAGAAACACTACATCGAGTAGCTTGCCAGCGTTTCTTTCCACGTCCAATCATGCAGACCTGGCTCCTGCCGAGAAACTCGAGTGTCTCGTTTCTCGTGTCATCTTATTCGTCGCGGGACTCTGGAAGCGCTCGTGTGGCCTGCTTCTTACAACGCTAGAGGGGAAGATTGGGTCCAAAGTCATGGCATAAAGCCGCTCATTGCAGTCGCTGAACTGCTCCTCGCATGGCGCTCTTGGCCTCGCACTTTTTGGATCAAGCATGACTATCGGGATGGCCCCCATTCAATGCCGACACTCTGGTTGGCCAACAAACGGCAGGGCGCCTTTCTGACAGCCTTGCGGAGCATCCGATTGGATACCGATGGCCGAGGGGGATCTGTACACAGGAAAGCCCTGCCAAAGTTTAATGGAGACATACTATTTGATGGGCACAAGCGTTGGAACGCTTTGGCCACAGCTCTGCCATACGATCGATATCCCATCAGGTGCTGCTTGACGCCATTTCTGCCAAGGGTAGGTAGAGCCAATAAGGGGCTGTAAATCTATTAAGTTAACTAATAGGGTTACAGTACCTCTATTACCTATAGATTTTAGGTATACTAGAGGTCCTAACAATCCTCTTAGATATATAAAGGTATGTTGCAGTCTAAGCAGCCCTTTCTTATATATTTACGTTACTGTGTAATACTATTCCTAGATATCTTACCTAGGGTCTAGTAGGCTCTTACTACCCTTAGATTACTATAATAAGAGTAAGGTAAATTAACCTTCCTTAATCCCTTTATATAGTATTCCTATAGGATTAAGGTATTCCTTTTATCTATAGCCTATTTTAGCTATAACCTCTACTATCCTTTTACTAATAGTCTAAACTATTACATAAGCTAGGATATAAGTAGCTACTGCTAGTAGTAGTAGGTTTTTACCTTCTGCTACCTAGGACTACCCTAGAGCTATAGTAGGAAGCTATTTATAACTACTACTTTTAGTAGGAAATTCTAGGTAATTAACTACTAGCCCCCTTACTAAATAGGATAGCTATATTAATAATAAGACCTTATCTAGTTACTTATATTAACCCTATTTATCTTATAGTTATATTTATTAATTACCCTAGGGACTAGAAGGTCCTTATAGATATCTAGGCTAAACACTTACTAGGTAGCCCTCTTAGCAGCAGAATCCCTAGCTAGGTAGTAGTAGCTATAGATAACTTCCTAGCTATTCTAGAAGACAGTTAATAGGAAGAGTACTAAGGTATTATCCTTCTAGGTAAATTAGTTAACCTATTTATTAGTTAGTTAAGTAGGTAAGTAAGTAGGTAGGAGGGTATTAGGTTACTTACCTCCCTATCTAAAGTAGGGATGTAGTGTATTTTACCCTAGGGGATACCCTATCCTTCTATCTCTTTCTTAATAACTAGGATCTTATCTATTCTACTATCTTTCTAGTAGGTACTAGAAGCTCTAACCTATTGCTTCTATAGGGTATAAAAGAGCTATATAGAGGTAAAGAGGTTATTAAGAAAAATATAGTAGGTTATAGCTAGAAGTAGGGAGATAAGGGTAGTTACTACCTAATACATTAGTGTTAATAGAGCTAGCTTTCTACTAGCTAGCTTAGCTAGCTTAGCTAGCCTAGCTAACTAGGCTATCTAGACTATCTAGGTAGGCTAGCCTAGCTAGGCCTAGGGGACTAATATATATAAGCCCTTTTTATATATATACTATAGCTACTATATATAGTAGCTAGACTAAGTAAGGATCTAGATCTTATAACTAGTTAGGATAGGTTTTATTAGAATTATTATTATCTCTATAGATTAACCTATAAATTAAACTATAGCCTTATTAACTATAAGATCTAAACTAGTTATATAGAGGGAATTCCTAGTCTCTTAGATATAGGCTAACTACTAGTTAACCTTTTAGTATATATCTAGCATTTAATCTAGGGCCTAGCCCTAGCCCTAACCCTAGCCCTAGCTAGGCTAGCTAGGCTAGAGTTTAGTAGTATTAAATATCTATAGTTACTAAAGTAGTAGTTAGAAATAGTCCTAGGATATAAACTATATAAATAGGTAGATAGGATCCTCCTTTTACTGCTAGGTTAACTAGTAGGTTAATAATCTAGATTCCCTATAGATCCCTATATATAATAGGATCCCTAAGAAGAGGTAGATCTTATCTACTAAAGTCTTTCTCTATTTATATACTCTAGATACTCTAGTATACAGGCCCTCCTTTAACAATAGCGCTGCATTTATTTACTAAGCCTACTGCTTTATAAGGCCCTATAGAATGTATTATATAAATAGGTTAAGCAGGCTTACTAGTAGCCCCTATACCTCTTAGGCCTAGGCTAGTATATTAAAGGGTTAGAAGGAGCCTAGAGGACTATACTTAGTAGCTAGAGGTTTGTAGGGCTAAACAGTTACTGTATTATAGCGCTTAGGTATACAGTCTGTATTATAGGTAGCAGTAAGGTCTTCTAGAAGGATCTTAACTACTATATAACTATATATAGAAGTAATAGAATTATTAAAAGTAATAGAGGTATTAGAATCACTAGAAGGCATTTTAGTATTAATTAAAATAGTAATTAGAGTAGTAATAATAGGTAAAAGAGCATAGGGGTATATAACGTATCGTTAAGTACCCCTTTAAATGCAGGGTAATATTAGGTAAATAGTAGGTACTTAGAGGTCTTGGCAAAAATGGCGTCAAGCAGCACCCGATGGGATACGTGGCCACCTTCGGGCGTCTACCGGTACTGCCTAGAGCGAGGCTGCAAATGTGTCATGCGCGATAAGTACGATGCATTTGGCCTATCGAATTAACTGATGGTCGACACTTGACGAGTAATGGACAGGCCAGAGAGTGCCCATCCCTTTGCAACGGAGTGCTTAATGGGTGGTTCTATGCCCCAGTCCATCCTGCATCTCGCCCGGGTGAGAAGGGCGACCAAAAGCTTCTCCGAGCCTTGTTCTTTTGCGTAGTGTACTCAATCGCATGGTGCCTAGCAGGGGAAATGGATTTTCTTGGTGTTCCCTGTCATTAGGCGCCGCTGTTGGCAGGTCGACGCACGAACCAGGGCGCCAGTTCCCAGCCCATGTAGCGGCCAAGCATTAGGTAATCATACGCCCCGCACCGTCCGGATTACGAAAACAGGGTCACCTGTCCAGATGCCCTGGTACGCCAATCGACCAATATCGCATCCTAAAACCAGCCGGCAGGCTTTGCGGACGGTTCGTCGGGTGTGGTCAGCGCAAAGAGGGGGCAACAGGTGGACTGTCGCCCGTTGTGCGTTTTGTTACACCAACGCCCCAGCCACCACCCCTGCCGAACTACGCAAGTATCCCGTTGGTTAGGGATCGCTGCGTGCCCAGTCCAAACGACTGTCCCACTACGGCGGACGCCATCCTGTTGGTCACATTGCATTTGGCCCTTTGGTACCGGTACTGGCCGAGGGGCCTAGCCACACCCTTGGTTGTGTCATACGTGCATGAACCAGGGGAGGATGAGCAAATCCCTCATCAACTTTAATGGTTTCCGGTCGTCCGCGTTAACGGTTTGTCAAATTTTGGGCTGCATGGCTACAGTAGCATTCTGACGGGGGGTTCCGTGCATGGACGTGAAATGTCATGGCATCTTTGCCAAGTCCACGATTCGGTTTGGTGCGTAACGATATGGTCGTCGTCCCTTGTCGCCACGGCGCCTGACATCCACATCGACGTAACAGTTGGTCGAGACTTTCCAGCACCAACAAACCAATCAAATAATCGACAGGCTGGAACGAACATCCATTTTGCAGCGGAGTCTTAGGTACGCCGTACTTGAGCGGATCTTATAATTGAATGGTTCCTCTGGCACCGGTTCATTCCTAGCTTTGGCTGCAAATCAGGCTCAAACACAAACGAATATTGCCCGCATGGCGCAGTGGCGTGCGTCTGGCAAACCCTTTTTTAAGGGGGCTGGTTCGATTCCAGCTGCGGGCACCAGCGTTTAGGTCGCGCTTCGCCAAGGCAGTGGTTAGGCCTGCTATATGCAGGCCTTCTAGTCTCCCCTAGCCAGAACAATGCAGGACTAGCAGCTAGGTATATCGTCAACGAGACTAACTAGACTAATTAGTAGCCTAGGGCTACTAACTACTAGCATAAAGAGACAGTACCTATTAAGGGCCTAATAGGATAATTAATATCTACCTAATAAGCAGGAATAAGGTGTCTATTAAGGACCCTCCTACCCCTACAAACAATTAAGGGCTTTAACCCTATCTACAATTTAACAGACCTATGACAGATAGGTCTAACAGACAGTTTAGTGAGCTCTACTTATTACTATTTCAATTCAAGCTTAAGCTAGGTAACCTAGCAGGGCCTAGCAATATAGCAGGACAGTTAAATAGCTATTAAGGCATAACTTAGAGGACGTTAGCATAGGTTTATGTACTGTATAGTATATAGCTTAAGCTACAGCTCTCTACGCCTCATACCCTTTAGGAGGTCGTGGCAGAGGTTCCGTGCCCCTACCCCTACAGCGTTAAATACAACAACAACAACAACAACAACAACACAAACGAACATGGGCTCCCACCTGATCCGCTCCTCCACCAGTGGACCCGGATCAATTGCTCTTGAGGGGGGCGCAGAAGTCTACCGTCACCGGGCGCCTGCGAGTATGGGGATGCACATCGACGTAAAAGTTGCTAAGCACTTAACAGTTACACATCGAGTACACACTTATTAGCATCTGCTGGGAATAGATTCTGTACTTTCCTTATTTCCGATTCCTCTATTCTTCCAAGAAGGGACGACTTTGAAATGTCCACGACGGCTGTTCACAAATTGTGTCCACCACGATTATTCGCCCCACACAGGCTTAGATTGAGAGATAGGCACTGTGTACAGCTTAGTGATACATTTCGGAGGGAGGAGGACCCCTGTCTACAGCTAAATGTAAATCTAATTAAGTGTACTACAGGGGGTGAGATATCATTCGCACTGTCGTAAGCTACATTAACTCTACATTTTGTTTGCAAACAGGCAACTACAGCTAATGACAGACGTTTGAAACAGAGGTAACAGTAGGTTCTAGCTCTTCTAAACATTAAAAGCTTATGCAAAAGAGGAAGAGACTCTTTGCTCTTAACTGTACACAATAGGGCAAGAGCCTAGTCGCGTGTTTAGAGAGATTATCTCCTAAAGGCACCTAAAGCTGGAATTAAAAAGTGAGAAATAGCCTTCTAAAAGAACTAGATTTAGATCTTGCTAACAGGGGATATAACTTAGCAAGTAAGATCCTTATCGCATGGCTAGGGACAACCTTACTCTAAGCTTAGCTAGTTAAAGGGAACTAGAAATAGATCTTATAGATATTATAAATAGCGCCTAAAAAGAGCTAAATCTAACTTTTTTAACATAGTAAATAGGGTAGTTAGTAAGGTCCTTAGTGTATAGCTAGGAGGATAGGCTAAAACTAGCTTCTAGTAGGAGCTAGATATAGATACATAAGACAGGGGGTCTAGGTAATGAGTATGTAATTGCTCTAGTATTAAAAGTTAATTTTAGGGCTACTAGCCTTAAAACTATAGGATAAACTAGTATTAGATCCTATAGATAGGGTATAGGGTTAAAAGAAAAAGTAGCTCTAAATAAGAGCTAAATCTAGATTTTACTAATAGGGGAACTAAGGTAGTAGGTAAGATCCTTAGTGTATAGTAAAGAAGCTAAAGGCTAGTTAGGCTTAGCTCCTAGTAAGAGATCTTATAGGTAAGATAGGAAAAGTAGGGAGTAAGTAATAATTTTATTATATAGCTAGGACTTAATAGCTAGAAGTAGCTAGAAGTATATTGTTTTAATAGTAATAAATGCTAGCTTCTAGACCTTACTTTTCCTATATCTTAGATAGAGCTAGATATAGTATAGACTCTATAGAAAGGGTTTATATTAGGATAAGTAAGATCTTTACCTTAGGCTTAAGAATAGTTACTATTAAGAGTTAAAACTAGCTCTTAGTATTTAGCTGCAGCTATACAGAACAGTAAGGTAGATAAGTACTGTATATAGGGCCTTATTATATAGCTAGGGTTATTCACTATCTAGTTAGAATTAGCTCTTTAAAGTAATAAACCCTAATTATATAAAGGAAATTAGAGTTAGATGCTAACCTTACAGACAGTAGGTATAGCTAAAGAAGGTTGTTATTGCTTAGCTAGAAAGGCTCTCCCCTCCCCCCTCCCTCCCTAAGAGCTGAAACTGGCTCCTAGAAAAAGCTAGTTGTAAGTCTGACGGCCAGGCGATATGCTGGTGCCTGCACAACGTGGGTCCATCGTCTTCAGCGCCTATAGCAATAAATCAGCGCTCATCATAAAGCAACGCAATCAATCAATCACCCCAATCAAATCAATTAGTTCAGACAAAATCTTAATTCAATTAAATTAATTATTACGATTTGTAAGTTGATATGATTTAATGGAGTTGATATGTTGCTATGCTTGCGTCTGAACTGCCTTCCAATATTTATCTTTTGCCATGCACTGCTCCCACCCTGCACGATGCTCGCAGATAGGAGGTACTTTTTGCTGCTACGTAGTATTGTTAGATTATTAAGGGTTGCAGTAATGGGTTAATTGAATGTGTATTGAGATGTGTCTGTGTAGCTATCATGCCCTGCGGCCAGCCCCTGACTTAGGCCTATAAGAACCCTATTCCTAGGCGCCTAAGGCTATAACTAGAGCCTACTGCTTAGGAAGAAGCCTGCAGTAGTCCCTCTAATATTTAGTAAAGGGCTAGCTACGCTAGGCTTAAGCCTATCTCTAGGCTTATACCCTATACGTATAGGTTACACCCTATATACATACATCCTTTAATTTAACATACCCCCTTAGGGAAAGACTTCTTTATAGCCTCTACAGGCTGCGAAAAGGGCGTTAATATTACATTATCTTAGTGTATATAAGAAAGCTTTTCCTACTAGCTTATACACTTATAAAACTATTTCCTCTACTACCTATACATTAGGCTTAGTTATTTCTACCTATAGGTAGGCTTTATTAATTATAAGATCTCTTATACAGTTAGCCTTAAAGACCTCCTTCTTATTAGTTATATTAAGCTAGAGGAGGAAGATATTATACTTTACTAGTTTAAAGGCCTTTATTAAGCTGTCTACTATAAGCTCTACTAATAAGGTATATATAATGTCTATATAGCTATTAGTAAATTCTTAGTATAGCTAGTAGTTATAAATATTAATGTAGTAGAGCTTAGTATATAGTTATAAAATCTTACTTATAATAAGCTTTACTATCTACTAGTTATTATACTAGATTTATACTCTTATTAGTATTACCTTTATTAATATATATATAGATTAGTCTCTACACTATATAGGTAGTTAGATCTAAAGTTATAAGATTAATTAGCTTGTAAAAAGCGCCTCTTTAGTAGCTTAGGTAAGCGTAAGCAGCTCTACTTCTGTTATTAAGGTTATAACTATATCTTATTTATTAGCTTACTATATAATAAGGCCTCTAAAAAGCTTTATTATAAAGGCTTATAAGCTCCTTTAGGTTAGAGTATTATTACTAAAGCTTACATTAGAGGTAACTTTAAAGGCATTGTCTTTACTGCTTAGCTTAGCGCTAAAGTAGAGGCAAAGGTATTGCGTTTTATAGAGGTATTAAAGGACTCTATTAGTAGCTTTTTAGTATATATCTAAAGGGTTTTAATTAAATCTTATAAGCCTACTTATAGCAAAAGCAATATCTAGGCATATTATTACAGCAGTATAAAGGATAGTGCTAACTTTACATTAATAATAGTAAATCTCTATAGGAGGTATGTTATCTTTATATAGCAGTAGCTCCTTCTTTATTATAGGTATATACTAGGCAGTATTATTATCTATAATATTAGTATATATAGGAAGCAGTTTCCTATACTTCTTAGCATATACAGCCTATAAGAGCTATAGGTAATAGGTCTTTTAGTTATATATAATCTTAAGTCTAAGAAACTACTAGAGGTTTTTGCTGCCTTTAAGGTAGTATTTAGTCTATAGTATATATAGCTTATCTATTACTATAAGCTTATAGGCCTTTAGGAAGGTAAGGATGCAATTATTAATATAAAAGAAGAAGGTAACCTCTCCCTTCTGCTAGCAGTAGTCTTCTCTAGCTATATATTTAAAGCCCTACACTATAAGCCCCTTCTTAAAATACTTTTGCTAGAGTATAGGTAAATAGCGTAGCCTATAGAGGGCTTTCTAAAGGCATAGGATAACGCCTTTCTTATAGTATCTAGGCAGCATCTCTATGTATATTTCTTTATTAATATCTATATATATAAACGCATTTACTGCGTTATATTAGAGCAGCTTATAATTAAAGTAGGTAGCTATAGCTATTATAATCTAGAAAGACATACCTACAAGCGTTACAGTATATATATCTTAGTTATCTTTTACTTATTAGTTACCTTATATTATAAGCCTAGCCTTTACTTTACTAAGGTAGCTATACTTATTAAGCTTATAGGTATAGACCTAATAGTAACTAAGAATCTAATTACTGTATGCAGAAGCTTTAGATACCTCTTACTATAAGCATAAGGTTATATAGCTATTAAGGTATAATATTTTAGCTTTACAAAAGGTATCTTTAAGAGGATAGTATTAGAGTTAACTATGTAACGTAGGGAGCAGTAGGAGTTCCTTTTAGTAGGTGCTATATAGGGTATTAGCCTTACAATAGGCTCCCTCTAGAGATACTATAAGTACTAGCTCTAGACTATATAATCCTATTATATAAAGGCGTTCTAGGGATTAGTTAATATATTATATAAGGTCTTGTAGGGGGCTAGCCTATAACCTAGGCGTTCTTATACTATCTATTAGTTATTACTTAGTTTTTATAGAGTTATATATATAAGAATGCTTATTATATATACGCCTAGTAAGAAATATAGCTTTAAAGGATATAAATAACTGCTAGTAGTGTATTAGAAAGAGGGTTTTATTAGCTTATTAAGATTCTTCTTACCCCCCTATAAATGCTGCTATAAGTATAGTAAGAAACGCTAATCTTAGGGGTATTAGCAGTAGTGTTATAAGCTTAAACTAAGACTTAGTGTGTAGCGCTAGGGTAGGAGGCCTATAAGAAGGAGTTTCTACTATACTTAGGGTGCTTAGGGTAGCGCCTAGAGGCACCCCCTTAGCTTTATTATAGTCTTTATAGATCTTATTAGCCTCCTTATTAGCTATATAAGATATAGTTACATTATACTAGCCTTTAAGAATAAAGTAGTTAATTACATATTAAATATTTTAAAGGTCTAACTTATAAATATCCTTAGTAAAGGCCTTTAGATTACTATTAAAGATAAGTTTTTTATTAAAGATAATATCTCTTATTATAAATACTTTACTATAAAGGGGATTCTAAATATAGTATAAGTTACTTAAAGTATAGCTAATAAGATAACCTATCTATATATATAGGGTAAGCCTTTTTAAGCGCTAATAGTGAAGTTAAGTGTCTGCTATAAGCGTATACGCTTTACAGCTAAAGACTCTTAAATACAAAAGGTCTAGCTAGGTAAATTACATAGCATCTTCCCTCTAGAAGTACTTATACTATAACTAGTATAGAGTCTTCTAACTATAAGAGGCTTACAGCATATAGTTATAAAGGTAAGTTATAGAGGTATAAATCTTAGGCTAAAGGATGTTAGGAAGCTTAGCGTAAACAGCTATACACCTAGCCTTATGCTTAATTGTAGCTACAATACGCTCTACAGCGCTATTTTATACTTAGGTATTTAGGGTACTTACCTTAATATATATACTGCATGCGTTAAGGCTAGTAGAAACCTTATTGTTATTAGCTAGCTTATTATTAGTCTTAATAACCTTTACCTTATAACTATAGTATACTTTAAGTATAGTAAGGAAGTCTATAATTATTATAAGTAGTATATCTATCTTATAGGTATAAAAATAAATGTCTTAAGTTAGGCCTATTATATAGTCTAAAAAGAGTATATAGGAGTAGTAGCCTATATAGCCTACTTTAAGGTTATAAAAGTTAACTGTAAGGTAGTTACTAGGCTTTATATAGATAACTAACTCCTATAGGCTCCTTTAGACTATATAATAGGCCTTACCTAGGGCGTAAGCTTTACAGTTAACTATTATTATAGGCTTATTAAAACCTTAGATACATACTCTATAAGTAACATTAGGGATCCTTTTAAGCGCTTCTAGGCTAGGGTATCTAAGACACTAGTGCTAGGTAAGAAGGTTGCTAAGGATAGGCTTCCTACAGGTAGCTATTATAAAGGCATTTCTTTTATACTTTAGGTATAGTATCTTATCTACATAAATAGCTAGTAGGGGGACTATAGCTATAAGTGTAACGTCTAATAAAAATAGCTAATAGTTAGGTACCTACTAGCTATAAATCTTATTAATATATATAATAAACAACTTATTTACTTTATATAGGCAATTATTACCTAGGCTTATATCCTACTAGATCCCTTACTAGTATAGCTTTAAGAAAGAGATAAGGTTAGTAGTAATACCTCTACAAAAGGTAACGTTATATAAGGTAAGCTTAATAATGCAGTTCCTATATACTTAGAGCTTAACCTCTATAGTGCTATACGCCTTAATAGGTAGCTGTTATACACTAGCCTATATAAAATCGTCTATAGTTATACTATAGAGAGTTTTAAACTATATAGTATTATTAAACATATAGATATTACTACCTAAATTAAGTATTACTAACTTAGCTAAGTAATATTAGCTCTTAGTAATATAAAAGGAGGCTGTAGAAATCCTGCCTTAGTATCTACTATAAAGTTAATTAAAGCCTTTAGCTAATATTCTTACTACTTAAAGCTTCTTAGTAAGGGCCTTATTAGTCTAGAGGTGTATTTTAATAAGCCTTTTAACGCTTTTACTAAGCAGTCTATTATATCTCTTTAGGTAAGGGAGTATATAGAAGCACTATATAATACTATAATAAGGGCCTATATAGAGCTTATAGGTAGTATTTAAGGTTATATGCTTTATAGGTAGTATCTCTACTATACTTACACTTATACTTAAGCGCTTACGCTTTATAGTCACACTAGCTTCTTATAATAGTAGAGGGGTATTTACCCCCTTAGCTAATAATACCTCCTTTCTCCTATACCTTCTACAGTTACAGCCTTATCCCCTACAGTTACAGTTCCTATAACCCTCCTTCTTATTATTATCTATTATTTTAGTATAGGTAAGACTAAAGGCCCCTTACCTAGCCTTCTTTATATACTTATTTTTATCTACTAACTATAGGAACTCTTAGATATTAGAGAGTACTAATCCTAGCGTTAGATAGTTATTAAAGGTATTAGTAACCTTAGTATAGTAGTATATATATACCTAGCTTAAGAGATAGGTCTTCTAGAAGGCTACTATAAATAGGTTAAACTAGTTACTTAAGAGCTAGGCCCCTAGGATACTGCTAGCAGTAGCTTTATAGAGTACCTTTTCCTACTTTACTAGCTAGGCTTTAACTTCCTTCTTAGTTCCTAAGTACCTTAAGGTTACTTAGAGGACCTTTTCTAGTATAATATATATATTCTCTTTATATTTAGAAGGGTGTATTCTTATATAAGCCTAGAGGGTAATTACTTAAGCGTTAACCTTATTATTAGAGGTATAGTAATAGAGCTTAAGGTTAGTAGAGATAGTCTAGTATATCTATTCTTAGAGGTTACTATAGCGCTTAAGGCACTTCTCCTATGTATGTAGGTTATTATTATACTATATGTAGCGCTCCTTATATAGGAGAAGGTTAGCTAGAGAGAGATCCTCTAGCTGTAATAGATATTATAAGGTGTCTGCTGTATATAGGAGCGTATAACTAATATCTAGGGCTAGAGTTATATCTTTAGGCTCCTTATGTGAAGGCTGTAGCTTAGGTTAAGGCTGCAGCTGCTGCTGCTAAAGGGCTATAGTCTGTAAGTGTATCTTACATACTAGGACGCTTTTAGCTCTTAAAGGAGCAGTATTTAAAGGGGTATTTTCAGTAGTGCTTATAGGGGTTATTATAACTACGCCTATATATAGGTAATTGCATATTAAGGGCTTTTCTAGCTTAGTAAGTAGCCTATCTAGTATCTTAGATATATTATATATAGTAATTAATAGGTTAATTACATCCTAAAGCTTATAGGTTTTTACCTTAGTTTTAAGCTAGTTAAACTAGAGAACCTAATTAGTAAGGCTATTAAGAATAGTCTTAGTAGTATTAGTAGATATCTTATAAGCTTATAAATAGCTTTATAGTGCTTATTATTATTAGTTTTTAAGTATATAAGACTCTTAATTATTAGATTATTAAGGGTTATAGTAATAGGTTAATTGAATATATATTAAGATATATCTGTATAGCTATTATACCCTACAGCTAGCCCCTAACTTAGGCCTATAAGAACCCTATTCCTAGGCGCCTAAGGCTATAACTAGAGCCTACTGCTTGGGAAGAAGACTGCAGCAGTCCCTCTAATATTTAGTAAAGGGCTGGCTACGCTAGGCTTAAGCCTATCTCCAGGCCTATGCCCTATGCGTATAGGTTGCGCCCTGTGTGCGTATATCCTTTAATTCAACAAGTATTGTATCTGGTTTAGTACCTACTATCATTGGCTAACCACTGCGAAAATCCCTAATTCCCTAGACAAGTGACATGCTCCCCTGCATCCCATTACGACGTGTTAACTTCACTACTGTTAAGCTAAAATACTAACAACAAGATGTTAGATTTGCTAGCATCCCCTTTGCTAGCGAGTTTTTCGCTAGATAGTTTAACTCCTTATTATACACAAAAAATTTCTTCTGTGTTCTTGTAACTATTATAACTAAGGACTATAGCTAAACAGCTTAAAGAGGCTACTATTAGAAAGCTACCTGCTAACCCTACTATTTCTAATCTACTGAAGGTTGTCTAGGGGAAGCGCTGCTTTGTTTAAGAAGTTTCACTAGCTTGAAAAGGGGCTAAAGGCTGAAAGAGCTAGATTAAATTATATAGTATGTTCTTTATTAAACTGAATTATTAGGATTAGGCAATTAGCACTGTGTAGTACTATAGTTAATATAACGTAAAGGGTTAACTAGAGTTCTTCTCAGTATAAGCTATATTATCTGCAGTAGATTATCTTTAAAAGTATGTATTTACCTCCTATACTAACATTTCTATCTACTAACTTAGGCAGAGCTTACTAGATTACCCTAGATTGCTAGTTAAGCCCTACTAAGGATAGCGTAATTAATCTTAACTTATATACAGCGCCTAAAAGACCTTAGCTTAACTAGACTATAATACTAAAGGTAAAGGTTAAAGCTCTATAAGAACTAAGTATTAGATTTATTATTAATAGTGATATACTATTTACAATATTTAAGCATAAGTTTCTAAAGGAGCTCTTCTACTAATTTAACTATAAATTAGTGCTCTAGATTCCTTGGAGTAGTAGTTCTATTGCTAGAGAGCTACAGAAGATTTATAAGTCTAAGTCTAATATTATTAAAGTAGAGCTAAGCAGTACTCTTACAAAAATACACCTTAGCTTTAATCTCTAGACTTTACTGAACTGCCTTGTAATAATAGCTGTTTTTGCTTCCTCTATTAACAAATCTAGATACTGACAGTCTAGGCTGCTTGCTCTGCGTCGTTAGCTAGGTACTCACAGTAGCGAGAATCTTGCTGATACGTTGCTTGACATCGTTTAACTGTGGGAGATTTGAGGACAGGTTGGGACTGTTATTAGTGTTTAAAGGGCCCTATCAGAAAGCTTTACAACACTGTTAAGTTCATTAGATCCTTACCTTAACGCAGCAAATATTTTAAGCGCATTGCTTGCAAGCAAGAACATAAAGGCTACTGTCTTTATAAGGAATTAACTGCTAAGCTTAAGGTTGTCTTAAACAGCAATACGCAGTGGAATTCTACTTACCTAATGATTAAGAGGGCGCTACGTAAGCAGACTAATATTAGGGCCTTTATCTTTACCCTTAAAGGCAAGCAAGACAAAGCAAAACGCATCCCTGCAGAGGATATCTTATCTAATAATAACTAGTGTGTCCTTAGAGAAGTTAATAAGATCCTTAGGCCTCTATATTCTTAGATAATGCAAACGTAAGGTTAGGGTAACAGCAGTAGCTATAGGAGCTTATAGGAAGTTCTAGTAGGAATAGAATACCTCCTTAAGTATTTTAAGGATTAGAAAGGCTTTTATAATAGAGTTATAGCTAAGACAATAAGGGAGACAAATCTAGATAACCTTAAGCTAGTTAGAAAAGCATCTACTATACCTTAGAGAGAGCCTAATATCTAACTAAGCTATACCTATTGCTGCCCTACTTGCTTTAATAATAACAACATTTCTATATCTTAACAGCAAAGTTAACTATCTAGATTTATAGTAGCTGCCTTACCTAAGCACTCTCAGACTAAATATACAGCGCTTAACATGCTAGTAGCATATAAGACCTCCTAGAAGAGCTTATTACTAGCAGAGCACTAAGTATATATCTAAGTATCTATTAACAATAGCTAGAAGAAGCTAGATAAGTACTATAGTAAGGTTAGGGAGTCTCCCTTATTTATAGCAGTAGTTATCCTTTATCTAAGATTTAGTATTAGTTAGCTAGAGGCTACTTAGGTTACTAAGGAGTAAGTAGCTTAGGTCTATAATGTAAAGATAGGTATAATAGACTACTTTATATAGTAGTATAATATATAGTAGCTAAAGGATAAAAAGCAGCTAAAGTTACTTCTATTATTAAGAATACTAAGTAAGCTAGATAATTATTATACTTAATAGATTAATAGTAGAATAAAAAGAAGATTTATAATAGGTAGTAGTATTAGTAAGCTAAATAAGTACCTCTATCTTAAGCTATAAGATATATAGGAGCTAATTAAATAGTAGAGAGACTATAAGATATTATTCTTAGTCCTAAGTAGGTTTATATTAGATATGTTTACTATTCTAGTAATAGTGTAAGGGGTATAGCTGTTATTAGTTAATAATAGGGGTACCTTAATTAAATATATGTATACTAAAGAGGGGAGATAGAAGAATCTATACTCTAGCTGCTCTCTAGGGGATAACTAGCAGCCTACTAGGTAGGCTGTAGTTAGCAAAAGGTTGTTCTATGCGTAGGCTCTGCCTATACTTATTATCTATAGCAAAGCCTGTAATAGTATCCCCTCCCTTAGGCCCTAGTACCCCCCTAGTAGCCTACCTATAGTCCTCCTAAGCCTATATATCCTTAATCTAACTTAAGGGTTCCTAAGTAGGCTTACTATATCTAACCTATTTAACTAGCGCCTATAGTGCTCTATTTCTACTATACTCTCTTATAGCTAAGATCTTTTTAATAGCCTATTTAGGCTTACCCTTAATATAGGTAATAGGTAGTAGGTAGAAGTTATCTACCTATTATCTAGGGAGAGGGTTACTAGGTACCCTCTAGAGGAGATCTATATTAAACACCTTATATACCCCCCTTAGTATATCTAGCTCTACTATATTAGATAAAATAACCTTTATAACTTTATACTTACAATAGAGCTAGTTAAGCTTTCTTAAGGGTCTTAGTATAGTTATATTTACTAATAATAGCTAGACTATATCCCTTACCTAGTACCTCTTAGTAGGGCTTTAGTAATAGTTTACTAACTCTTCTTAGTTATACTTTACTACTATTATAGTAGCTTAGACTATTTAGATAGTATCCTTTTAGCGCTATACTAGCTTAGTAGTAGTAACCTCTCTACTATCCTCTAGCTCTACATTAACAGTTAGGAATAAGTCTATATAGAACCTATAGTTAAGGAAGAAAGGACTAAACCTTATTATAGTTACTATCCTATTATTAAGCGCTAGCTAGGTAGCTAGGAGGTAAGTGTCTTAGTTATTCTATATAAAGTAAATAACTATCTAAAGGATAGCCTAGATTTCCTAATTAAACTGTTTAGTGCTACTATCTGTCTAAGGGTAAAAGGAGGTACTAAGGAGCTACTAGGTACTAGTAAGTTTACAGAAGTAATACTAGAAGTAGCTAGTCTAGTTACTACCTCTATTACTAATAATAGTCTTTAGTATTCTATATATAGTGTAGAAGATCTTAATAAAGCGCTTAGTATAAGCTTCTACCTCTATTATTTCTATATCCTCTAGTATAACACCCTTACCTAGCCTATTAATAATAACCTATAGGTAGTAGGCTCCCTTTATCCTTATTAGTAGGAGGTAGGTAATAAAGTCTATTAAGATCTCTAACTACTTATAGTTAGGTACTAGTAGGGGCTAGAGCAGACCCTTCTTAGCCTACTACTAGATAT
>PJEX01000119.1:6717-30646 GCA_005350895.1 Colletotrichum tanaceti
TCTCGTGACACTTGTGGCGTTTGCATCTGCTGAAGCCTTTCTGCCGTCGAAGGTGAGAGGGTAGAAGGGGGGGGGGGGGGAGGTGGTTCTTCTCTCCCATTTTAAACATCCTGTGGTCTGCTCTTCTTCCAGGGGGCTCCAGGGGCGCGGTTTGCTCTCTGCCGATTGTTCCCGAGTTGTCATTGTTCGGCAACGCACGCACAAAGGGGGAGGGAGAAAGAGGGCATTCGCGAGTCCTCCCTTGTTCCGGCAGCCAACGCTCCTTGCTGTCCTTTGCGAGCACGGATCTCGGACCGCCAGCAGAAAAGCTTTGTACTAATTCGGGGGGTACGGCGCATTGCTCAATGTCTTCTTTATCCTGCCGATGGATGGGATGTGATTGTCCTGCACGTCACACAGGAAAACGTTTCGACGGATCCGGGCAGTTGTCCTGACCGACGACTTGCACGGCGGATCGCATGGAGCTATTTTGGGTGGGTTGCAGACTGGGAGTACTTTGTTATTCAGAGTTTCCTGCTGCCCAATGGTGACCTGCTACTCTTCAAAGGGGGGACATCCTGTCTTGTGATCAAGGTTATACGGTAGATCAGACACCTCATGTTTGGTGTTTGGGGGGGGGGGGGGGTTCCGGCAGGACGTCACGCTTTTTTCTCGTACGTGATGTGTCTAGAAAGTGAGGGCGGCAGAGGATGATGAGAACGCTCGACCAAGTAGGCAGGTGACGAAGCCCAAGTCTGAGCATTCTCTGACGGCGCTTCATTATATGGCAACCATGGCGTCTGGGATTCATGGCGTCTGGGATACGTGGCAGCGCGAATCTCTCGAGACGAGTCTTAGCCGGAACGCCCTTGGCGGAAATCAGGCAGGCGAGGAAATCGGTCGTAGGTATGGAAGAGTCATGGCGGATGATGGACTCGCTATGTATCTGTAGTGTGTTGCTGTGCCGTAAAGCTTCGATGTGGACCAATTTACAACCTCACGGCGATCCAAGACGGGTGGACTTTTTCCAACTCGTGAACCGCCCCCTAGAGGCCGCGACTCGCTGTCCGAGGAAGCGGATGGATTCAAAGAACCAGACATTAACTGCATTCCAAAGGCGATCCCTTCTTGGTATCCAGAGGCCACATCGCCTCATCCAGTGCCCCCCCCCGACTGATTAATCTTCCTCGCCAAGACCAGGTTGATCGCCTTTTACGAATTCCAAATCCCAAACATTACTTAATCCGTCCAAAGCTTTAACCGAGCTTCGGCTCCCAAGCATCCATCTTTCTCATGGCTATCGTGGCCGGGTCGTAAAGGAGCGTTAAAAGGGGTATCATGACCAAGTCATTCCACCGTGTGGATGGAACATGGAAAAAAAAAATGAAATAAAAAAAAGTAAACCTTCCGAAATACGCCCACCACACGATGCAAATTATTCATTATCGTTAAGGAGTGTCGTGAAAATCCGTCTTTGGAATCAATGTCTGTCGTTCATCTCGTGCTCTCTCATCTTGAAAACACCAGGGGTAGGTTATTGTCTGTCTCTCGGTGAGACAACCCGTGAATGAGTGTCGTGAATAAAAACCTTTTACGAACTTTTTTTACCGCCCAAATGTGTATAAACCCGTCATGAAAATAATCGCAGCATATGTGTCGAAGAAGGAGTGGATGGAAACTAGAGGAACAACAGAGCGAGAACCGGCGCGACGATGACGAGGAGGGTTGAGGCTGCGGGTTTCGCCGCCGCGCCCGTCGGGTTAGCTCCGGGACCGGTGGTGCCAGTGCCCGTGCCCGGAGATGATAAGGTCGATGAAGAAGGTTGCGTTCCGGAGGCCGATCCACCCGTTCCGCCCGTCGCGGTGGACGCTGAACCAGCGCCGCTTGTTGCGGTGCCTGACAACGCCGTCGAAGGGCTTCCAGTCGAAGGGCTTCCCGTCGAAGGTGTCAAATCGCCTCCTGTAGAGACGCTCGCAAGGGAGCTTCCGGCGGGACCAGAGGCACTTCCGGCCGACGTTCCCAACACCGTTGTGGAGCCAGACGTGGCGGCAACCGTCGACGACGCCTCAGAGGTCTCTGCTGGGCCGACAGTCGAGGACGCTGGAGAGACGACGGTGCCTGTGCTCTGGGAAACGGCTGGAGTCGGCGTTGGGGTCTGCGAGGTTGGTGCTTCGGCGGGCGATGTGGTGGTGGTGTCCGGGAGGGGCACCGCCGACGTGTCTGTAGAACCGGCGTCTTGGCTGGCCGTGGTCAGGACGGCCGAGCTCACCTGACTCTGGGGCGGCAGCGCAGTCGCAGAAGTCGGGTTCTGGGGCGCCTCGCCTTCACAGAACGAGAGGTACTGCTGGAACTTGGGCTCGAGGTAGACCCGCAGAGTCTCCTTCTCGTCCTCGACGTTCTCTCCGACGCACTGCCTGCACGACGCCAAGTCCGTCTGGAAGGCCGACGTGGAATCGCAGATGCTAGTGACCTTGCCGGTGGACTGTACCTCGATGTAGCAATTGTTGCAGGTGTCGAAGCAGATGGCCGGAACGATCGTTTCGTCACGTTTGTCGAGAAGCGAGCGGCGCTCGTGGACCCTGCCTTCCTTGTGGTGCTTGATAGCAGCAGCATGCTTGCCGCCCTCATATGAAGAAGACACAGGGGCCGGCGCTACTGTTACTGTGGATTGTGCCGGCGGCGGGAAGTGCGTCAGGTCGGTGGCGGAGGCCCAGTTGCCGGTCGTGATGGTGGTCTTCTTGTGGCCCTTCTTGCCCTTCACCTTGGTGACGATGACGTCGTAGTCAAAGATGTCGTAGGGAAGACCAAACGCGTTGGGGTTGAGGTTGAAGTATCCATCGTTAGGCGGGTAGTAATGCGTCTCGTTTTCTTTCCAGGTGGCCAGGGTGTACGACGGCGCGGGAACACAGTCCCTCGGGTTACAGACGTACTCGTCCGCTGGCGAGTCGGCCCACAAGCTGCAGCCGGCCGGTTTGGGGGGGTTGCAGACGTATCCAGGCCGGCAGCCCCAGGTGAGGTTTGACCTGGGGTTGAATTCGACAACGGGGTTGACGCCGGGAGTGTTGGTAGGGGCAGGGCATGCCGTCCGGTCGTTTTGGGTAACGGTCGAAGGAGGGAGCGTCAGAGTAACGGGCGGCAGGGTCAAGGTTGAAGTGACGACGGACGTTGGGCCAGGGATGACGCTCGTGATAGTGGCACCGTCCTCCGTGATAGTCACGGTGGAAGCAGGGGCTGTTTCGGTGACAGTCGTCACCACCGTCGAGCCAGGTAGAGTGGTTGTGGAAGGGGGCAACGTAACCACGTTTGTTGTCAGGAGAGTCAAAGTCGTCCCTGGCAGTCGGATGGTTGTGACCTGTCCCGCGATTGTCGAGACGACCGTCGACCCTGCTAGAGTGATCGTTTCAGGAGGCGGCCGGATTGTCGCGGTTGCGGTAGTGGCAACCAGGATCGTTGTGAGCTGACCAGACATGGTGGTTGGCACCTGGATTGTCTCCTCAACCGTCGTAGTTATCAGCACAGTCGTGAGCTGGCCGGGAAGCGTGGTTGGTACGACGATGGTCGTCGCCTGGCCCGAGATCGTGGTTGGAACCAGAACGGTAGTGACTTCTCCAGAAAGCGTGGTTGGAACCAGGATCGTCTCCTCGATAGTGGTAGTGACCACTACCGTCGTGAGCTCGCCAGCAATCGTTGTCGGCACCCGGACAGTTGTGACCCCTCCGGGGATCGTCGTCGGAACTAGAATCGTAGTGGGCTCGCCCTCGATGGTTGTCGGGACTAGAATGGTTGTAAGTTCTCCGGAAAGCGTGGTTGGAACAAGCATCGTCTCCTCAATGGTAGTAGTGACCACTACCGTTGTGAGCTCGCCAGCAATCGTTGTCGGGACCCGGACAGTTGTGACCACTCCGGGGATCGTAGTTGGAACCACGACAGTCGAGAGAGCCGTAGCGGTCCTCGTACGCGTGACATAGGATACAACCGGGACCTCAGAAACGATCGTCCGGACGCTCGTGATGTAGGATGTCTCCCGGACCGTTCTCTCATCCGTCACTGTCACCGGGTAGCTTGTTGACAGAGTGATGGTGTCGAAGAAGGTCGTCGGCACGAAGATGGTGGTGGGTGACGTGTATTTCTCCGTCAGCGTGGCCGTTCGTGTGGCAGTGGCCGTCCGCGTCTGGACCTCCGTGAACGAAGCAGTCACTGTAGCCGACGTGGTGTAGGTTTTGTAGCTTAAGTACGTCGAAACTGACCAGGCCGTTGTTGTTGTGGTGTGGTCGACCGTGATGGTGTACGGGATGCTCGTTGTGTAGGCAAAAGTCGAGGTGATGGTCGTCGGAGACACAAACACCGAGGTCACCGTGGCCGTCCTGGTCACTGGCTTGGTGATGGTCGCGAAGTCGGTGATCTTCTTCGTGACGATGGCCGTGTCGGTGAGCCGCTGCGTGTCTGTAAACCTCTGCGTCTGGGTGAACTTTTGCGTCACGGTGTCCGTGAAGTAAAACTTCTTCGTCCGAGTTTCGACGGTCGTGTAGGTCTTGGTCACATATATGGTGGAGCTGGAAACGACGGTGGTCGGCACGACGGTGGTCAAAACGTGCGTCGTCACAAAGGTCGAGATGGATGTGTGAATCTTGGTGGCAGTAACCTCGTGAGTTTCCGTCACCTTTTGCGTCTCGGTGTGCTTCTTGGTCTCGGTGTACTTCTGCGTCTCGATCTCTTTCTGGGTCTTGGTGTAGCCTTGGGTCACAGTCAGAGGTACTGTGAAGCTCTCGGTGAGGGTCTTCCAGATCGTAGTTGTGCGAGTCTCGCAGACTTCGGGGTGGGTGCGCTTCTTCCTGCCGTAGCCGCCATTGCTTGTTGGGGCCGCGTATGTCGGAACTGGTTCGACAACGGGCTTGCACCTGGTAGCCTGTTAGTTCTCAAGTCACCCTCGCCTCTGAAAACCACACGAAGTTGACACGAAAAGTTGACCGCGAGATTCCGTCCTTGTCTCTTCCCCTAGTGTTGTCCCTCCCTGTGTGGATAGGACAGGCAGCGTAGAAACAGAGTGACATCGGGATCAACATGTTAGGCGTCAGGCGACTATTTACACTTACAGAGCAACTGTGGTTGTAACCGGGTATGACTTGATGACAGTGCGGGTCTCAAAATCCGTGGTCGTGTATCCTTCCGTCGTAAAGACTGTTTCCTTGGAAACGACCGTGATGCTGCTTTGGATGAGCTTTGGCTCGTGGCTGATCAGATGAGACGCTCGACTCACGTGGATACAACAGGTTTCTCCTCGGTAACCGTCTTGGTGACAACATTTGTCTGAACATCTGTATGGACATCTGTCTGTTTGGCAGTGACAGTGACAGTCTCCGTTTTCTTCTCCACGACCGTTTCAGTCTTCTTCTCGGTGACTGTCACCGTCTTGCCCCACGGGCATTTGGAACCCCAATGCTTGCAGTCATCGGTGTTGGTGTCGTAGGTTGGTGACTTCTTTTCTGCGTCGGTGGGCGTGGGCTCCGTTTGCTCTACAATGGAGGAGGCAGGCTCAGCGGTAGGTTTAGACGCTGGCACCGGCGAAAATTCCGCCTCGGGGTTGAGCGAGGGGGCAGGTGAAGATGACGGCTCAGGAGCAACCGAATATTCAACCGAGGGCTCAGGAGAGGACTCGTTCTGCCTGGCATAGACTACGCGGCCATCCTGCGCCGTGACGCTGAGGGCCAAAGCCCCCAAGGCCAGAAACGATGTGAAGCGCATGGCGGCGAGCTGGATCAAGCGAAGGAACTTGGAACCAATTGCCAAGTTATCAATGCAGCATACAAAGCTTGCCGCGTTGCAACAGTGTTACTAACGAGTGTAGGAGGGCGGCTGGTTGAAGCTGAACACGCACAAGAGAGCGCCGGCCAGGAGGTGGGTGCAGGACAGACTCAAAGAAGACGAGAATGGTACCTGGGGGGCTCATATGTATGCACAATGGGCCGCAATAAGCAGGAAAAGAGGCGTACGGCCAAGTTGACAAGACAGCCTCACCTGAACCCAGGATGGAGAGGAGGAGGAGGAGACGGAGGAGGAGGGCTACCAGCCTACCTTCAACAGTAGGATGAGTTTCCCCGCAAGGTTTAGCCAAAGAGGTCAGTCCGTACCCCGTAAGCTACCTCACGCTCTGTCCTTCTTGCGGGACCTCCGTCTGAGGTGATGTCAACAAAGATGGATGGGTGGGTGATCTAGAGGCTCGGCATCTCAGGAGCACAGCGCAGTGTAAGAGGAGGAGGGCTTTGGCTAGACAAACGAACGAGAGATGAAAAGCGGCAGAGAAACGAGACGCCAGAGGAGCCCAGAACGATGGGGAGCTAAGCTCTATGCCCGCGTTTCCCTCGTATACTGATGTGCCACACGATGACGGGGCGTGCCCTCAGACGGCAGTTGGGGGCAAATAGAGATGTGCATTTCTGCCAGAGAGAGGTTCAGCCAAAGGCCATTGGCAAATGCAAGATCGGAACGAAAGGAGGCACAAGAAGAGCGCGCGCGAGAGAGAGAGAGAGGGCCGATGGAGGGGTGGACGCATCGGAGGAGGGGCGTGATGCCCCACCGAGATCCCGGTCGAAGCTGCAGAGATGACGGCAGGGATATATAGGCCGCAGTTGGCAGCAGGCCTTTGCTTCAAATGGCAGGCGAGGTTCAAGTTGAGCACGAAGAGAGAGGTGTGACAACGGGCCAAATAAAGTACACCCAAGAAGTGTGTTTAGCGGAGAGAAGGGGCGAGAAGGCACAGACAGACTTGGGCTCCTCCATCAGTTGGGTACGCGTCCCGGAGGAGTTTGCCTGTGCCGCGCGCAGATGGTACGCCTTTAAACATGTTCACCGATAGCCACATGCAAGCCATTGAGGCGTGGCAGAGGTAGTGCCAAGCCTGGCTAAGATATGGAGCTTAATGCTGGGCTCGAGAATCAAGAAGGCGTACAGCCTCGAACCAGCCTGCAGCACAGTCGTCTCCGGCCGGGTCAATGATGCATTACGGCGAAGTAGTTGGGAAAGCAGAGGACAACCAACAGAGAGCCGGCTAAGGGAAGATAAAGCCGGGGAAAGCAGGTGTTGAATACGGATAGGCGAGACAGCGAGTCGAAACCATGTGGGCGTTGTGCGTGTACAGATACCCCGGCGGGAATGCTGTCCGGTGTTCATCCCATCTGGGCACCCTACCACGTAGTAGAGACGAGAGAGAGGTTGGGCGGCATGGGCCGGCCGTTGTCTTCGTTCCTGGGGTGGGGGTAGGGGAGGTGATATCGGCAAGGGCCAAGGCCAAAGAGACTCCTGCACATGCAGGGAACATTTTCTTGGACGGAGGACATGAGTGGCCAGCCTCTACTCCCCTTGCACAAGAACTGACCATCGTGCTGTATGCGTGCATGGCGGGTCGAAGCCGTGGTGCAAGATTGCCTGGTCGGACAGGACAGGTCTCGAAGATGACGGCGAAGGTGGAGCGCGAGGGTAACGTAATAATCACTCACTAGTCCGTAGGACCGATGGATACCTAGTGTCGGGCGTGGACGTGGACGTGGCTTGGGTGCGGGAGGGTGGTATTGATGCGGGAAGCGGGATGTGAGGCGCCTGCAACGATTGATGTCAGGCGTGGGGAAGAAACGACTGAAGATCATTAACCGACTGGATGGGCAGATACGACGGGTGTGCCTTTTACGTCTTGGTCGAGGCCGAGTCTGTGGCAAACGGCCAGAAACAAGAGCCTGAAAGCGTTCTTTACACAGATTAACTTAATGCCTGTCGTTCAAGAAGCGACAGGCTACGCGCGTTGCGGTTGCTTCATCATGGCCAACGAAGGGGGGCCGGCCATCTTGGTATGTTTTTTTATAACTCTTTTCCGAGGTGGCAATGCGCAGTCGCCTGCAGCGGTTGCGATTGGAAAAGAAAGCCCGGTGGTGCGAGATCAGCCCAGAAGTGACACTTGTGCACTTTGCGACTTGGATTGGATTGGATTGGATTGGTTCGCAGGAGAAACAATGGATGACGGGATCGTGTCTCTGAAAGACTCGGTGTCAAATGTCCAAGGCTGAGGCTGCGGGTGCGATGGCCGGCATCGCGGTGCGGCGAGCAGCCGGAAGGAAGATCGGAGCCAGCACTAGAACGTCTGATGATGTTGGGCTGATCCTACAAGACGTCCTTCAGTCTCTCGCGATTAGTCGGATGCCCCGACCATCCATCTGCGTGATGAGAAGATGGATGTTGCGGCTGAAAGCCTGTCAGCATTACCAGGCGTAGACGTGGGAGAATCAATGGACTTGAGGTCTGGTTAAGGCGTAATCACTGGACACGTCTTTCATGGAGCTTGTAAGCCACGTCTGTGAGAGTTGAGAATGAGACTGGCTGGATCGACAAGGGACCTGTGGTAGACCAGCAGCAAGCAGGCTGGAGGCGGTCTTGCGATCGGATGAGAAGACGAGAATGAACCTGGGAGAAGGAGCGTGTGCGCGAGGGTGTAAGCAGCGAAGGAAGAGTGAGTTGGGATGGGGATGGGTTGAGATGACATGATGACATGACCAGGAACAGGGGGAGCGAGTCGAGAGAATTGGAGGCTGGAGTTGAGTTGAGTTGAAGTGCGTGACGGTAGGTAGGTACCTGATAATAGAGACCGGCCCAGGACGGAAGGAGTTTAGCGCAGGAACAGGGAAAACATGTTTCCGCCCTATGGGAGGAGCTCCTCGGATCTGATCCTGGACCGGGAAAGAGGGGGTAGCGAGCGGATAGGGGGGACATTTGTGGGTACTTTCCGTCCGTGCAGCCCGTCCAGCCGTGCCATATTTTTACTGGCTGCAAAGCTGATTACATCATCAGGGGTGCTCAAACCAGGCTTAGTGTCTGATGTGTCATCCAGCCTTCATTCGGGGCATCCATCCCCATCGCCATCCATCGTTTTCCCATCTTCATAAGTAAGTACCTTACTGTATGGGTCTATACTCCTTCTGCTCCAAGCCTGTTTGTACACTACTGTCCTCACTTGGTTCCATTTACTCCATTGCTGTAGGCCTCTGATCAGCAAAAAGAGACGTCGGATTACGGAGTAGGGCCTTGAGGTTTGGCCGGCCCGGCAAAGAAGCTCCTTGCAAGCCACACACACAAAAGAGCCAAGACACACAACCTGCATACCTACCTACCGAGTCTCCATTGTTTCTCCTCCACCGCCACCGTTATTGTCAAGGATGCGTCTTACTCGACCCATCTACAGGGCTGACAACCTTAACCACCCTCGTGTTCGTTCTCCTCATCCTCATCCTCATCCTCTCCGATGGTCTGTCACGGTTATCCGAGCCTGATCTGACAGACTGTACCACGTACACAAACAACCCCGTTTGCCGATCCCCAGTCCGAGCCTGCAGCCTCAACTGAGCTGTCCCCATCCAGACCTCGATGGGTTGACTTGGCGGCGGCCATCTATTGACTGACTTGCAGATATTCGGCCATGGTCCCCTGCATCAACCAATGCCACTACACCATCCTCTATGCATGCTGATGCCCAGACAACAACAGCCGGCATCCAACAGCCAGCGGCCAGCATGGTGATGGAGAGGCATAGGTATCCGTAGGCAGGCAACAGCCATGGGTCAAATTGATAGTAACATCAGATCCAACAGCTGGAAGACCTGTCCACCTGGCTCTCGGCTTCTTGTTTGTTTGGGAAAGCGGCTTTCCCTCCTCGAATCCAAGTATACCAGGGTACCGTGGTCAGTCCATTTCCGACGGCTTCTTGTCATTGTAGGCTGAAAAAAGTGCATGCTTGTACGAATACTCATGCCATCGTGGCTGTACTATTGTCATATCCCCATGCAACGCAGAACGGCCCGATCGTATCATACCGTTTGCTACTTGCACACCGAGGTCCTATATTCTGTCTTAGTCCAGCATACCTACTTATACGAGCCTTGTGCGTGGAAACGACCACCCCTGGGGCCACAAGGCATCGGCCTCGGGACCGGTCAAGCTACCACTGGCCCGACTCCTCGCCCGTGGTTTCGTCCTGTCCGGAACATGTGCTGAAGGAGGTGGTTTGATCTCCCAACGCTCTACAGTCTACAGGCCGAAGACAAGGCTGGAACGGTGGTTCATGGTCAGCACCAAACCCGCTTCGGGTCCCCAAGAAATGCCAACCGCCTGTCCTCTCCCTGCCCACCAATTATCGAAGAACTGTCTTCCACCCTCAAGAGAACCGGTAGGAGCTTCCCAGCCGTGTGCAGTCATCCTCTCAGAGCCTGCCTAGCCCGGTCTAGATTGGGGGACCCGAAGAAAACTTGCATACAACCGTCCCCTCCTCTGCTTCCACCACCCTCCCCTCCGTGTTCTCGGTTGCCTCTTCTTTCTCAAAGCCTTACCAGCACACCACACAAATAGTAATGAATTGGATGGTACCTCCCAGTGGCAACAATCTTATGAGAGCCGCTCCCGTCCTGGTGGCTCCCCTCCCATAGGGCCACCCGTTGCCACCGTACCGATTCGTCCGTCCGTCCGGGCATACGGCGAGAGCGATGCTGCGGGGTTTGATCCATGTTCGTGCTGTTTATTTCATCCGTTTTTTTCTTATCTTCGACTACCCTCCAAAGAACCATCCCAGGCGAGCTATTGCCGTTTCCTTCGGGTTTCGGGCACAGGCTTACTTGATCCATCTCGAGACATCCTTGACAGGGCTGCCCATCGCTTTGCAGGCACGCGGGCCACTGGTTAGCCTCTACGGTCTACCCGATCTTCTGCTTGTTCTCCTCTGCTGCGCTGCCTTCCAAAAGGATTTCGCCACCGCTTCTGGGAGCACTGTGCTGCCCTTCCAAATAAGCACGCCGACTGGCCGCTATGTGCTGAGACAGCTGCTGGCGACGTGATCTTTACCCCCCCCAGTCAGCGCCTCATCAAAACAGTGATTTGACGAAGCTGTCGAAAGATGGGCTTCTTGCATTGCGTCTGGCTTGTAGCCTTTGCCGGCCTCGTGGCCGGGCAATATGATGGATGGGACCTCGAGAAAGGCCAAGTCAGCTCGGAGATGTGCTTTTGGTACTCACCCAGAGGTCCGTAACGCCATGCCATGACGGACCTGTCCAGATGCTAACACACTTGAAGCTGCTGTTATTCGTGATACTCTATGGCTTGACGGCGGAAGACTCTACTGGACTCCTACGTACCGAGATGGGACCGAGGGCCCCCCGGAAACCCTGGGTACGTTTCAACGCGCACCAGTCGTGGATACCATTTTTGACATCGTTATAGATAACCCTCTGGGTCTGATGTACTCGTTGAACTTCAGCAAGCCCTTTGACAAAACCACAAACATCACCTCGCTGATCGCCACCAAGTCCAAGGCTTTGGGGGGCGTCGGCAACGCCAACAGCTTGGCGCCAAACACCATCGACGGCGCGCTGCTTCACAACGACGCCGAGTTCTTCCTGTATGGGGGCGTCCTCTCCAAGCGGACAGACGCCTTCGATCTCCCGCTCGGCGATAGGGTAATGGCGCTACGTCTCCACGCGTACGGCCCTGAAAAGCCCAGTTTCCAGAATGGCAGCGCCGACAGCCATGCCCTCGGGGACGACGTGACGCGGTACGTCGCCCATGGAGGAGCCGCCAGCGCTCCCTCCGAGAACAAGGCCTGGTACGTGGGCGGCCTGCGCTCGCCCCTCTGGGGCGAGATGTACATGAGCAACCCGAATCGCTCGCTGAACGTCGTCGACGCCTCAAACACCCTGATCACTCTCGATATGTCCGAACAGCTATTCGAAAAGTTCTCGAACCAGTCGTTGCCGAGCAACATCCGGGCAAGGGCAAACCCCGAGGTCGTTTGGGTTCCTGTCGGGGCCGAAGGCGTGCTCGTCGTTCTGGGGGGTGTAACCTACCCTGAGTATGTCAACTTGGGTCACAAGTCTGAAGACGCTGTCAAGAGCGTAAGTCCTCGCGTCTACCGCCGCTTGTTTGTTTAGTATCGTATCTGACGATTCGCACAGCAACAAGAGAGCCCTGCGTTCATGGAGACCATAGACATCTACGACGTAGCCGGCAACAAGTGGTACCAGCAGAAGACCGAGGGGATCAAACCCCCGGCCCTCGCCCGAGGCTGTGCTGTGCTGGCGCCGGCACAGGACTACTCGAGCTTTAGCATCTACTACTATGGCGGATACGACGGCATCAGCGCCCAGGAAGACTTTAGCGACGATGTCTGGGTTCTCTCCATCCCTTCCTTCCAGTGGACCAAGGTCTACGAGGGTCGGGCTCTTCACGCGCGCGCCGGTCATCGGTGCGTGATGCCTTACCCTGATCAGATGATGGTCGTAGGCGGCTACACGGCCATGCCCGGAAGAGGAAGTCCGCCCTGCCTCGAGGGAGGCGTCATTCAGGTGTTCAATCTCTCGAGTGCGGAGTGGCTTGATGGATACAGCCCGAGCAAATGGTCCAACTACACCATACCGACCGCCGTCGTCAGCAAGATCGGAGGCGACGCAAGGGGGTCGGCGACAAAGACGCAGCCCGAGGGATCCGGATGGGCGGACCCAAGCCTGGCGGCCATTTTCGCGACGCCGTATGAGACTTCAAAGATCCAAACGTGGTATCCCTACATCGAATCCAAGGAAACTAGCCGACCCACCATCCCGGACGGCGAAAACGGAAACGGAGGCGGCGGCGGAGGCGGGACCCCGAAGTGGGTCGCCCCCGTCCTCGGCGTCGTCCTCGGTCTCGTCTTCATCACTGCCATCCTGGTTGGCTTCTGCCTCTGGCGTCGCCGCAGGGTCCTCCGACGCGGAAACGGGACGGCGACCCAGACGGACGAAAACGGCTCCCGCATCATCTCCTGGATCAGGGGCCAGCCGAGCGAGCCGGCCAAGGCGCCCACCGTCACGACCGAGGAGACGCTTTCGAACCAGGACATGGCCGAGGTCCGCACGCCGCCGCCGCCGCCCGCGGCGTCGTCGGCCGCACCGCGGTATTTCGTCCACGAGGTGGCCGATACCCAAATCATCGCCGAGCTTCCAGGTAAGGTTTTCGAGAAACAAAAAGAGACAAGATGTTCTCTCTAGACGGGCGGGGATGAACGCTGACCAGAATCAAAACCCACAAAGACACGTCGCCGCGCCCGGAGCTCCACGGGGTCGGCCTGACGCCCGTCGAGATCATCAACAAGCACACCCGCTTCGGCACCGGGCAAGGCTCCGACGCCGTCCCCAACCAGTCGTCCTACTACGCCTCCGTCTCCAGCAACGAGAACGCGTCCACCCTCTCCCGCTCCTCCGGCGTCCTCGGCTACCAGACCCGCGCCCAGTCGCCCGAGCCGGGGTCGGCGTCGGGGCCCCCGTCGTCACCGATCGGCACGGCCGTCGAGCCGGCGTCCGCGGGGGGCCGCCGCGTCGGCTCCGACGTCTCCGGCCTCAGCGACCGCGACGCGAAGCATCTGAGGAGCCTCAGCGAGGCGACGGTGAGCTCGGCATCGTCGGGCGGCGAACAGGGCGGTGTTGGCGGTGGGGGGTCGACGACGGCGGCGCGGGAGCAGCAGCAGCAGCAGCCGCGCGGCGTCCCGACCACGGTGCCCGAGACGCCGACGCTCGGACACCCGAGCCCGTTGAGCCCGCCGACGGGGGCGTCGGACGGGGAGGACTACATCAGCGCGAGGATGCTGCCTGTGAGCCCGGCGGGCACGGGGACGATGAGGCGGAGCATGTTCCACGAGAGCGAGGATGATCTTGGGTCGAGGAGGTGATTTACGATAGGGTCCTCATGGCGTAACGATCGTACATTGGCGCTGAATGATTCCAATTGTGCGTATAATCAAACCCGTGTTTACCTCGATCACGCAGCGCGCTAGATTTGGTGATCCATTCTCGGTCTGTCCAGCATATCTCCTCTTACCACGTAGTCTCACAGTGCCTACATGAAAAGGAAACTAGATGGGTGCCACGATCCCGGAGTCTGACAGCAGTGACGATGAGCCGTTTCGCTTCGTAGTTCCGTTGGTATTTGCCAACTGGGCGGGGGGTTCGTTTCGGAAAAAGAAGGAAAACAGTAGACATGGTTTCCAAGATGACGGGACTTCCGTGGCTTTCTGGCCCAGTGACCGCGGGACCCCAGACATGGCCAGGCGACCTCCCAAGGCGAGTTTCGTCTCGTTGTTGAGAGACCATGTGACAGCCATTCATTGAACGGGGTTTGACGCTCGAAACGTATATAGAAACTTGGCAATACGAAGGCTAGTTAGCCCGTGTCGAGCTTTGCTCACATTCGACGGTGATCTACAGTAGGTAGCAGCCACTGGTCAGCTGCTTATTGCGGCAGCAACACGCCACAAACTTCACCATACATCAGGATCCCTGCGGTATCTCCATGACTCTAGAAGAATGAGCGACAACGATCCATTCTGGCTGACAAGGGTGGCGCAGTTCAACAACACCGTTCTCTCGCTGGCCAGGCAAAGGCAGCAGCATCACAAGTCCGTACCCTTTCGGCCGACAAGACGTTGGGGAGAACCCGCGATGCTTCTACTCCACGGAAGTGACTCGGCCGTCCTTTGACTAGCACTCTTAATACTCCTTGAAACATTGTTTTTTTCTTTTCTGGTCTGCTATAGCCCCCCCCCTGCCCCCCCTGTAAACAAAACACGTACAAAGGACATTGTTCTGGCCGTCGTAAGTGAATCGCTGCCGTGTCGTCCGCGGCGGCTGGTTAGACACGCTGGCCAGCCCGCCGTCCATTATACGCAAAGTGCTATGCTGAGCAACTCGGACAGCTGGGAAACTACTGTATGGGCGAGAGGACAGGCGGCAGCAGCCATGAGTCGGTCCAGTACGTAACATAACGTAGTATCCCGATCACCCCCATCTGCTACCTACCTCCTTTTCTCCAATTACCCCTTCTTCTCTGGTATCGAACAGTATAAACGAGCTCCGGCTCCAGCCTCTGCTGCTTTCAAACAGAGGGGATGTCGATGTGGTTCCAGCGTACCCAGTTCAGGTAGTTCATGTCAAAATACGAAACTTCCACCATGACCGAGTCAACGACGCGGGCAGCATCTTGCTTGATGCATTCATTTCATTCGCGTTCTTCTGATGTCTTTTCCCAGTCGTCATTGGGTTGTTTGCCCCCATCTTTGCAAGCACGCAACTACCTTGCCTTGCCTTGCCTTGCCGTATGCTCGCCATGGCGGAATCAGCCGTGGTAGAATTGAATGCTTTGGATCGGGTGCAAATTCAGAGTCACCACGCCCGAGCAATGTATCGCCAAGATTTTACCCCCCCAAAGTCATCATCATGTAGGGAGGAGGGGTTTCTCAGGAAACTTTGTGCTTCATCATCAGCACGCAGGAAGGTAAAACCATCCGTGTTTGGGCAAAACGCATGCAGTCATCATTTCTCGTCTCTTTCGCTTGGTCGCGTCGTAGAAATACACTATAAAACCCATGCCCTCGTGTCATGCCTCGCCGACCTTACGCTGCTTCTCTCGCGGGGAATGAGTGGTGGCGGTGGTGGTGGAGGAACTGATACTGGCCTTGGACGAGGAATGTCTCAGCGACCTCTCCGCCACCGACTCGGCGCCGCCGGGACCGATGTTGTCGCCGCGACTGGCGTTGCTCTCCCTGGCCAGGGGCGAGGGAATCTCGGGTGTGACGGACCTCGACTCAATGTTGGGCCGCTTCGACTTGGACGCGGACGCCATCTTCTTCTTCCTCTTGTCCGACGCGTTGGAGCCGGTGCTCGCCTTCCTACTGACGGTGCCGTCGCCGTCGTCGCTCGTAGCAGCGACGGAGGGCGCAAGGCTACGGTTGGAGCTCGTGGAGCTGCGGCGGTGGACGCTGGCACTGCTACTGCGGCGTCGGTGCTCGCGCTCGATGGCGGCGGCACGGGGGTGGATCGTCGTCTTCTCCGGGACGTGCTGGTGGCGGACGGGGGCGGGGCCGGAGCGGTCGATGCGGTGCCAAGGCAGCCACCAGAAGATGCCCCAGCGCTGTTTGGCGACCTGGCGGTCGCGGGCAGCGAGCTTCTTCTGGATGATGGCGCGGCGCTCGTTCTCCTTCTCCCAGTATTCGGTGCGGTAGATCTCCCAGTTTTCTCGAAAGGTCGGGGTGAAGGGCTTGGCGAGCAGGAGCAGCCTGACGTAGTCGCCGCCGGGGGCAAGGTCCTCCTCGTGGCCGCCCTTTTCTTCGTCTTCGACCAGGACGGGCAGGGTTGGATGGTTCTCGGCGGTGAGGTTCAGCTCCTTCTCGACCTCGCGCAGGGTGCCGGGTTCGACGTAGCGGTAGGAGGAGCTCGCGGTATGGGAGAAGAGGCCGTATGTCAGGAAGAAGCCAATGGTGGAGAGAAACTCGGCCCACCAGGGTCGTCGGATGATGACCAGCTTGGCGTTGAAGCCTCGTAGTCCTCTGTTGGAGATGGCGAACCAGCGTCGTGGCCAGCGTATGCCCCGTTCCCAGATGCCCGTAGCCCAGACCAGTATGGCGGTCATGACGCCGCCCATGAGGCAGATTTTCTCGAATGTCTCGACGCCCCAGTAAACGGAGCCGCCGATGCCGCGGCCGTCCTCGCGCGGGGCGAAGAAGAGGGCGTAGCCGAAGCCGCTTATCCAAGCGGTCAGCAGGGTGAAGAAGAAGGTGTGATGGCGGCGGCGGGCGCGCAGCTCGAGGTACTGGGCGCGCAGGGAAGCCTCGAGGATGAGGAGGTTCAGGTAGATCATGGACGGGGAGCTCGGGGTGTGGCTCAAGGGGTCGCCCTGCTTGCCCGAGTCGGGGACGACGCCGGTGGTGCCGACGGCGGCCTTCATCTCCTTGCCGGGAGGCGGGGCGCCCTTGACGAGCGAGTCGAGCTCGTCGGCCATGGTGGGGGGTGGTCGTAAGTACCTAGAGAATGATGCTTGGGGGCGCCGGGAAGGGGGAAGATTTCGACTGCGATGCGGCGGTCAGGTTCGCTTCGGGCCGGGATTGAGGGAGGGAGGGGGAGCGGCCCTTGACGGCAGCCGTGATCAGCAACGCTTTGCCGACATGCGCGGTGGTCGGAGCGGGGGTTGCAGGTGCAGGTGCAGGTGCAGAAGACGGGTGAGCAAACACCGAGAATGCCGCGTTTGCTGCACTGCCCGTGTTGTGCGTTTGTGCGTGCGTGTATGTGTGTGTGGGTGGGTGAAATGATAGACGAAGCTCTGTCGACGTCTGCCGGCGAGAGACAAGACAGGGGCGGACGGAATTGGGGGAATTTGGGAGTCAGATGTCAATCAGGCCGGCGAAGGTCCTCCGCCTGGTGGCAGGTGTGGACAGCAGAACGAACGTCATAGCGAGGTGGGATGGCTCGAGCGTAGTTTCCGATAAGAGATAACGATAGCGATAAGGCTTGTTGGGGAGTGGAGAGAGAGAGAGGGAGCACTTTTTGACATGTGCAATTTTGGTTGAAGACTGAAGGGTGCAGAATTTCTGTAGGTACGGAGTACTTTTATCAGGTGAGTGCCACTACGTAGGCACTGCAGTACGTAAGGCCTAGCAAGTTAGCAACCCATGTTGTATCTACGATACTACACGACAATGGTTAAAGAATCGTTCCGCAGAGCCGATGAGATGGGATGTGAGACATGTTTGTTTGTTTGTCAGCTACGGACACGAGATGTTGCTGTCTCAATCAACTCCCGATCGTGTTATTAGACGCCTTGAGACGTTATGAGACACCTTCGTCTCTTCTCCTGCCAAAGCCAATCGGGGTTCTGCAGGAAGCTCTCTTGCACGTCAATTATCATGCATTCTCTGAACAACAAACATCTGTACTCTGTCAACCGTATTCCTACTCACAACATCAGATTGTTGCCTGCATTGAGCCAGTGCCCCCCCTGAACCGCTGCATACTAGTACTGTATTCGGGTTGGACCAAAGGGCTGCGATCAATTAACAAGCCAGAATCAATAAACATCATCATCGGTGGCTCAGACGGGGCGGCCGGGCCAGAATGTTCCAAGGGGGATCGGCTGCCTATTTCTGCAGTGAACCACTGTCCACTGAGCAGAAGACGGGGAATCGGGGGTTTGGGGGGCTCCTTACTGCCGACACGGCGCAATTCAACCCGCCGTCCCCACTCGTCAGCTCGCCAAAACCCGCTAAACTCCGAGTGCTAAGTCCATCTATCGTCCATCGTCCGTGAACCGATCCCCGTCGAGCGTCCGTGGTATGACCCCTGCCACCAAACAAACCCCTGCCGCTCAACCGCTCTGGCTGCCTGGCCCAACAAGCTTGTCGGTTTTTTTTTACAGAGCCCACACGCATGGGGGAGGGGGGCCCTAGGGGGATGGGGGATGGGGGGATGTCTTGACTACCGGTACTGTTTCCTCCCACTCTTCGACTCGCAACGCCCACACACGCGCCCTTCTGTGCTTCTACTGCGTCACCACTCAACTCCTCGCCTCGTCTTGCCCGTCTCCCCTAACGCCGTGTCCCTTTGTCCTACACGCTACTCTGTACGGATACCCACTCTTCACACTACAGTGCCTTACTCTATAATTCTTTACAACCGTCAGCTCGCTGCTGACTGATGAGTCGTCGCAAGTTTCATTCAACCTGCTGCTGCCCGGACTCGCACGCCCGCCGCCCGAGGCCACACTGACACCACCACCCTTTACCCTCTCTTGTTACGCCCGGTTTCCCCGTCGCCACCCACCAGGCTTCCGGCATGCTACACCAACAAACTGCTTCTACTCTAGTAAACGGGTCGCGACTCAAGCTTGCTTCCTCATTCATCACTACCTCCACCACGGCAACCGTCAAGTCTCCCGCCCCCAGCCTACGAGCCTCCTCCTCCTCCGAGGACTCCGTCCCTCGCCGATCCCACCAGACAATGGCCGCCGCCGCCGCCGCCGCCGCCCCTCCCGCCGCCCCCACCGCGACAACCCGGCCCCCGGGCACCTACTTCCCTCTAGGATACAAAGATGCCGTCTACCAATGGGTAAGATCACCAGCATGAGCTTTGCCTCGTCGTCCCGTGTCGTCGTTCTCGTTCCTCGCCGCTGACGAGAGCGTCTACAGTGGAGCAGCGTCACCCCGCAACAGGCCGAACGAAACGTCCTCAGCCACATCCCCTACCTGAAAGAGGCCCGCGAGAACGCCTCCCTCGATTCCGACAAGCATGACCCCTTCGGCCCGCGGGTATGGAAGTCGCAAATGGTCGAGCTCTCCGGCAAGGATCGCGCCCTGAACGAGTACTCCATCGAGCGCGTCGGCGAAGAGGTCGACAACAACCTCGTCATCCTCCACGGCTACGGCGCGGGCCTCGGCTTCTTCTACAAGAACTTTGAGCCGCTGTCCCGCCCCAAGGGCTGGAAACTCTACGCCCTCGACATGCTGGGCATGGGCAACTCCACAAGACCCCCTTTCAAGGTCACCGCCAAGGACCAGCAGGGCAAGACGGCCGAGGCCGAGGCCTGGTTCATCGACGCCCTCGAGGAGTGGCGGAAGAAGCGCAACATTGACAAGTTCACTCTCATCGGCCACTCCCTCGGCGGCTACCTCTCCGTCGCATACGCCCTCAAGTACCCGGGCCACCTTAAGAAACTCATCCTCGCCTCCCCCGTCGGCATCCCCGAGGACCCGTACGCCGTCAACGCAGCCATGCCCGAACCCGAAGAGTCGACGTTCCAAAACGAGTTCACCCAGGACCAGAACGCCGTCACCAACGACGACCGGAACTCCGTGACGCCCCGCGCCAAGAACGCAAACAACGCCAAGAACTCGTCAAGCAACGCGCCGAAGCGCCCCTTGCCGGGCTGGCTCGTCTGGCTGTGGGACGCCAACGTCTCCCCCTTCAGCATCGTCCGCTTCACAGGGCCCCTCGGCCCGCGCTTCGTCTCCGGGTGGACCTCGCGCCGCTTCAACCACCTGCCCCAGGCCGAGTCGCAGTCCCTGCACGACTACGCCTTCTCCATCTTCCGCCAGAGGGGCAGCGGCGAGTACGCGCTGCCCTACATCCTCGCGCCGGGCGCCTTCGCCCGCAGCCCAATGGTCAATAGGATAGACGGCGTCGGCCGGCAGATCATCGAGAAGAACGGCGAGAAGCTCAAGGAGGCGGGTGTCCCCGTCGTCATGATGTACGGCGAGAACGACTGGATGGACGTCGCCGGCGGGTACGCCGCCGAGGAGAAGCTCAAGCAGGCGAGGTTGCAGGCCCTCCTCAAGGGCACCGACGAGGAGAAGAGGAGAGAGAACGGGTCCGCCAAGGTGCTCATTGTTCAAAAGGCCGGACACCACCTATACCTCGACAACGCCAGCCAGTTCAACGACTACATACTGAAAGAGATGGAAGAGACACAAAACAGCAAGCTATAGACTGACGCACATTGCCTTTTTTTTCTATTTTTTTTTTACCTTCCTGCTTTTTTCTTCTCCGGGAGGAATGTTGGAAAACGCTGGCGGTAGGGTAGGGCTTCACAGCACTCGCCAGCCAACAAAGGGGGGGGATTTTCGCTTGCCTGGGGCGTTTATTCTGTTTTGTTTTGTTTCCGGGAGTTGCATTGCATGACTACAAATACAGTTCGAGCCTGACATGGCCGACGGGGGGAATATCCAGTGGGAGCGTTTTGGCTTTTAGTCACCGAGTCTGCTCACAGCCGGCTCATATAGATGGGCACTCAAAGACGCTGTGCATTACTTCTCTGAAATCTGATTTTGGTGCGGATCCCCGTGAACCTGCCCACTGCCCGTGAATCTGCCGGAGGGCTCGTGCCGGGCGGGGGCTAGTTGGTTGGTTGGTGCCGGGGCGGCCCGGCCGGCCCCGCACCGCATCTCCGTCCCCGTCTCAACCGAAACCTTGCTCGACGTCCCCCCCAAGAGGCAGCCGTCCGCGACGTCCATTCAAGAAAGAAGAATAAGGAGAAGAAAAGAGCAGTCGACATGCCGTAATCGAGTTGACCTACCAGCGACGCAAAATGAAGTGTTGAGTAAAAGAGTCGGCTACATTGCTGCCGTGTTGACCTGCAGTCATTGATGTCTTTTGCAATTCGTATTGGCACACCGTTCGAATGCCAGCGGAATACCTCGTCTGTCTTGATCTGTTTGCATGGCACTGGTATCTCTTTTTCATTCTTCCGTCAGCTTTCACCATCCAGAGGAGCGCCTGGTATCCCTCAACATTGTTCTGCTTCCTCGCAACCCTCGTCTGCATTCTTCATACCCACCTGCGTCGCCATCCCAAACTATTCCCACCCTTGGCCTCAACACAACGGTTGCCAAACCTCCACGAGCTCTTTTACCAGGACATTACAACCTTACCGTCCCAAGCCATTTGCCCGTGTACTTGGCCCGACAGTCGGTCAACGTGCCCATGCTCCCCCATATGGGAATCATTGCCTTCAATCTCAAGCTGTCAACTTTCATGCCGGGCCCGGCAGCCTATAAGCTTGCTCATGTTGCCAAATTAGTGGATTCATAACTTGCTAGCTGAAAGCCATCTACACACGTGCTCAGCGGATGGGGAACCCCAATCAAGCGGACCCCCTCGGGATGTCACGATCTAATATCGGAAGTCGTCTACTCACATGCTCAGGTCGGCAATCAACAGCAAACTTGCCCCAAGCCTCTTGATCAGGGCACCGAGGACTTCTATCCGAAGTCATCTGTCCATGTGCCCTGGTCAGCAGGTTGTAACCCTGCCTGGTGTTAAGCGACTCGGTAGGGACATTGTGACCTTTCATCCCAACATTCGGTCTCGCTTATGATGGTGACGATGCCGAAGGAGTGAATCATTGCCTACCCTTTGCCGATGCATCCTCATGGTATATAACCGACCCTTCGAAACTCCTGATCCACCACCAAATCAGCCATTTAGTCAACAATTCACTCTCAATGCCCTCAAAGCCCAAAGCCCGAAGCCCAAGTCCAAGCCCAAGCACATCAGTAACTCTTACAGCAGCATCATTCATTGTTGACAACCAACCAACCAACTCTTTTTCTTATTAGCAACCTTCTGTCCACCTCATCACTGCACCAATAGCTTTGAAAGCCACCAAGCCATTGCTGCTTTTCCGCCAATCTTCCAAGCAAAGCCACCCGAAAAAAGAAGGGTGTAGCCGGCTTGTATCACAGCATCGGGCCCATTGCAACCAACCACCCATTTCTCTAGGAGCCGTCCCAAAGGTTTGTTGTTTGCCTTGTCGGCGACCTATCGGCAGCTTTGTTGCTAACTTACTCCCTTGTAAGCAGCCAGGCCATTCCAACATTCTCACAACAAAAAAAAAACATCTCCCCCTGCTGGAAGGAAATCTCTCTCTCTCATTCGGGACCCCGCCAGGATGTCCGGCCCTTATCCAAACCAGTTTCCCTTCTCCTCGGACAACAACGGCTACCAGACGCCCTACATATACGAACAGGCCTACAACCAAAATGTCTCTCCCTACATGTACGACGAGTACCACCAGCCGCCCCACGTCCCGCAGCCCGTCGCCCAGCAGCCGCAGTACCACCACCACCACCACCAGCCAGGATACTCGCAAGCCCAGCCATACACAGTCCCCGACGACAACGACGACGGCGGCGGCGACGACGGTTACAACGGCCAACGCTCGTCTAAGCGCCTCCGTTCCGGCTACCGGTACCGCAACCGCAGAACGTCCTCCATCCCGACAGCCGCCGCCGGCGCCCCCTGGGATCCCAACCGCTCCACGACCCCGGACTTCGAGCCCCCCCTGCAGGCGCGCATCTTCTCCCCGCGAAGCATCCCGGGCGGCTACTCGGCCACCCTCACGGCGTCCCTCTCGATACCGGACCCCGTCGACGACGAGGAGCGCCTCCGCCGGCAGCGCGAGATCAGGCACATCCTCCAGTCGACCACCTCGACGGCGCTCCCGGCCCCCTCGCCGCGCGTCAAGAGCCCGCGCCCGAGCTCGGTCTCGGCGCCGTCACCGACCGCGGTCTACCGCATCCGCGCCCGCCCAAAAGCGATCCAGGTCGGGCCCATGCTCTCGCCGCGGTACCTCGGCGCCTTCACCCGCGTCGACGACGTCCCCGCCGGCCCGCAGCGCGAGGCGGCGGTGGAGCACAACAACCGCCTCGCGGCCGCGCGGCTCGCCGAGCTGAAGCGGCGCAACAACGCCGCGGCGTCGCGCAGCCGGAACCGCAGGGACCGCGCCGTCGTGGGCCGCACCGAGGCGCTCTCGGCCGCGAAGGCGCAGATGCACTGGTGGAAGGCCAGGGCCGTCTCGCTCGGCGCCGCCGCCGGCGAGTGGGACGCCCTGCCGGAGACGGCGGTGCGCGAGGCCCTCGTGGCGGACTACCGCGTCGACGCCCTGGACTACTCCCGCGACGACCCCGGGGGTGGGGAGGCCCTGGTCGAGGCCAAGACCGCGAAGAAGGCCGGCGTCGCCAAGAGGAAGAGAAAGGCACCGAGCACGGAGTGAGGAGGGGGAAAGAAGAGATAGAGAGAGAGAGAGAGAGAGAGAGAGAGAGAGAGAGAGAGAGAGAGAGAGAGAGAGAGAGAGAGAGAGATTGTGTGGAGCGTATTTTGTTGGGCAAAGACAGAGGAAGATTTTGAAAGGCTGGACTTTTGTCAATGGTCACGTGCACTAGAGTGATAGGCTAACAAGCTGAGGGTACGAAAGTAGGTCCTGGGTTGTGATCTTGCTGAAAGCTGCCTCCTAAGCTACGTGTGTGCGAACTCCCTACTTGTGCGATGCTCCTGAGCCCCATTAGGGCTGCGTGGCCCGTGCGAGTGGGTCTCTTATGTAAGGAGTACGATTGTCTCTTGACAACTTTTCCTTTTCCTTTTCTTCTTCTTTCTGCTTCTCTTTTGGGTCTTTTGACGGGATATCATGGTTCTGCTTTGCTACATCTGAGTTGAACTTTTGCTTTTTAGGGGGAAGCGTGGAGGGGGAAAGGCTTCGTTGGAATGGTTAAAGGACAGGTGTGTACGGATCATGTAATAAGGGGCAGATTCCACGAGCGGACGGACACTCTTAACCATCGGGGGGTGAAATCCCCAGC
>PJEX01000119.1:30746-55895 GCA_005350895.1 Colletotrichum tanaceti
CCCCCCCCCCCCCCCCCCCCCCGCGTTTCTTCTATTACACTGTCCGACTTGTCAACAGGAGATCACGGCGGAGTCGTGAAACTTCCCTTCTGAAGACATGAAAAGGTCAAACAGTGATAAATCTCGGTCAATATCGTTGGCTGCTCACAGAAACCAGTGGTATCTCTCGTCCAAAGCACCATAAGCAGTTCAGGCCCATCCGTCATGACTCTCTCCCATGGAGAATAAAACAACAGCCCTCCCCCCCCTTCCTTCACCGTCGGAGCACCCGCGGGGGGAGGGGGGGTTGTTACTGCGTACAGCACATATTCCATCTCTAACCCAAAAACTCCGGTCATTACCCAAGTGTAGTCAGTCCGATTCCTAGATCCTCCTTTTTCCCGTCACCCTCTAGTGACTTAGTCTCATGCTCTCCTCCGCAGTGCGGCGTGCTACTTCGTTTCCATGTCATGTGCGACAGGTCGCAGACCGATGGCGTTCCCCCGCCACCCGCAGACGGGCCTCTACTACTCGCTGTCAGCCGGCCGAGAGAGCGATTTTCTCTCGGCCTGGAGGCCGCCCATCTCGGACTCGTGGCCGGTCGAGACCCCGTAGCAATCGGGGTCCGATAGACAACCCTTGATGTAGTAGAACAGCACGATGACCATCAGCACCCTAGGTTTTCTCTCCGTCAGCTCATGACCTTTCCTCGTTTCAGGGAAAGAAGGGGAGGGAGGGGGGGGGGGGGGGTTCTTGTAACCGCCCCCTCCCCCCCAAAAAGAAAAACACATACCAGTTGATAGCACCGACGGCGGCGGCCCCGGCCATGCTCCCGCCGTATCGCTTCTCCTCGGTCGTCGGGCCGAAGCAGGTGCCCTGGATACACTTGTTGCCGAGGAACAGCGCGGCGATGCTCGCGGACCACGCCCACCCGGACAGCCAGAAGAGGCAGGTGACAGCGTAGCCGACGAGGACGACGACGCGGAGGTACAGATGCGCCGCGAAGCGCTCGGCGGCCATGGCGCCGCCAATGACGACGACGGTAAAGAGGGACTATGGCGGCGGCAGGCGAGTTAGCGGAGGTCGTCCTGCCCGGAATCTCATCCCCAGTAGATCTCTTGCGGACTCGCGCGCGGGGGGGGGACTATGGATTGAGAGGGAGGAGCAGAAGCAGCAACAGCAACAGCAGCAGCAGCAAAGGGGACGAATGGAACGTACGACAAAGAGCATGAAGCCCGGCGGCCCCGTGTAGCTGCTCGAGTAGGCGCCCAGCAGGGACAGGCAGTAGGCGCAGGCGGCGAGGACGGCGAGCGAGAGCACCAGGGTGGCGACGCGGACGACGGAGAAGAGCGCCGGCGTCGGCGGGACGCCCTTGCCCATGAGGCCTCTGATGGTATTCGCGCCCGGCATTTTTCTTCTTCTTTTCTCTCTCTGTCTCTCTCTCTGTGTCTCTCTCTTTCCTTCTGACGATTCTTCGACTCGAGGGATTGTGCGTATGTGCGAAAACGAGTTGGTGACCGGGTTCCTTTGGAGTCGGGGACGGCCTTCCCTACGTTTTCTCAACTTGACTACCTTATCAGACAGGTTGTTGTGTCTGTTGAAAATTCCCGGCGTCGATTGATCTCTGACGATGAAAATGCAATGGAGAAGAGGCCTTGGGTCTTTAACCGTTCACTCGGATGCATACAAAACCAAAACAGACGACGGAAACGAGAGTGTTGGAATAACGAGACCAAGCCCTCAGAAGAACGGCACCACGCGCGCAACTGCAACTGGGGAACGTCCGTTTCCTTATACATACACACACACACACAGAGAGAGAGAGAGAGAGAGAGAGACTCGGCTTCACACTCGAGTCGAGCTACTGGAGAAGAACCAGACATTCCCCCCTTCAAACATGCCCAGTCCGTGGTCTTGCATGACGACGGCCCCAGCCCGAGACGAGGGACTTGACGTGGGAATCGAAAAAAAAAAAAGAAAAAAAAGAAAAGAGATCCAAACTCATGGGGCGCCTACGCCACAGTTTCGTTTTCCAATGGGTCATGACCCAACTCCGGGGTCAACTCCTGAAAAATGCGGATAATACTCCTGGACTAACGGTTTCATAGTCACCATAGTATACCATGGAGAGACGGAACAGACAACACGCTCGGTCCATGGATGGCGACTGATCGACAAGCCCCCCTTGGCGCCCCCTTCTGGAACGCGCCTATCCGTACACACTAAATAACCTAGGGCCCAGAGGGACGGGGGACGGATGCATCAATGCACAAGGTGGGTAAATAACAAAAAAAGCAGGTCTTCTTCTCCCATCGCCGTCATCTCATTGGCAAACATGCCCAGTCATCACCACGACTCTGCAAAATGCATCTCGCCTCTCTCTCTCTCTCTCTCTCTCTCTCTTTCCCTGCCTCCCTCTTCTTCCCGGGGGATGGATGGTGCTGTGCGCGCATGGCATAGCATATTCTTCTTCTTTAAAAAAGAAAACAGGCGGAAACCCATCAGGATAAGAGCAATAAATTAAAAAAGAACCAAAAAATTAGGGGCCCGCCACCACTTCCTAGAGGCAGCGAGCTTTGCTTCCCTGGCGCTCCCGTCTTTAACGAGGTTTCGGTCAGAATCAGAAGTCACCCAACAGAGGGGGGGCAGATAGGATGTCACTACTTACACACGCACAACAATACGCACCAATCAATCTAGGTACGATGCTTTCTACACTTTGTTTTCTACACTTGGTTACTGCCAAGCGACTGCTTACGTTAGACTGACAAGTCTAACTCGTCAATTCATCCGACGACGATGATCATTCGACGACACTCCTCCCAAAGCGCCACCGCGATCTATACTCCCATGCTTGTATGATTTAAAACACGACCAAAGTGAACTGGCGAGATCCCGTGCCTGCCTATATCCCATAAACTAGAAATGCATTGTACAGTCTACCCCTTTGCTTCAAAAGTTGGCCACGGCAACAGCGATCGCCTGCGAGTCGGAGTGCGAGATGGACACGCTGATGTCCTTGAGGCCAACCTTCTGTGCGGCAGCAGCGGCGTCACCGTGAAGCTACACAGCTGTTAGTAATCTGGTCTTCGTGATATGCACGCGCAGATGTCTTACCTTGACCAATGGGGCACCCGACTCGTCCTTGGCAATCTCGATATCCTTCAACGGCGCACCGGCACCCTTGCCTGGCACACCGAGCGACTTGAAGACGGCCTCCTTCGCGCTCCACCGCCCGGCAAATGAGCTCTGAGGGCTGGCCGCTGACTGGCAGTACTTGATCTCGCCGGCCGTGAAGTTGCGCTCAATGAAGGTCTCGTTCTCAATGTTGATGGCAGAGATGTCCTCAACATCGACTCCGACGTTGCTGTTCTTGTTGACGACCTTCTTGGCGAGGGCCTCCATCATGTCCTGCGTGGCCTTGGCCGCCGTTGACGAGATCTTGGTCTCAGACGCCTTCATGAAGTTGGAAGGGTAAGAGATGGTCGACGTCTTCTTGTCCTCCGTCACGCGAGCATCAGGGTTCAGCAGAACCTGGCTGAGCTGCTCGTCCGTGTAAGGAGCGTTGGACTTGGCAACGAAGAGCGTGTTGTTGACAAGGCCGTTGTGGAAGAAGCGGTACGCCTTCTTCTGGCGAGCCTGTACCTTGGCAGAGTACTCCTCGTACGTCTTCTCATCGAGCGTGGCGAAGAGGTACTTGGGATGGATACCGATGGCCTGGGCACCCTTCTGTCCGAAACCGAACGACGTGACGGAGAAGGCCTTGATGCCATCCGTCTGGATCGTGCGGCTAGGGTACACAATCATGTCGAACTGCTCCATGATGGGGTCCACATTGTCGGCGTTGCGGTTACCGGGCACCAAGCCCGTGTTGAGGACCTGCAGACAGCCGTTCAACATCCAGGCACCAGCGGCACCCTTGGGGTGACCAGTGAGGTACTTCTGGAAGATACCCATGACGGCGTTGCCCTTCTTGCGACCGAGGTGACGGAGCTGTTGGCAAATGACCGAGGACTCGTTCTTGTCGTTGGCCTTGGTCGAGGTTCCGTGGAAGGAGGCGACGGCAAGGTCGTCGATGGTGAGACCCCACGTGGCGAGGGCACCGCGGAGAGGAGCAATCTCTGGGTTGTTCTTCCAGAAGTTGTTTCCCAGACTGCGGAGGACGTCCTTCTCCTGGCGCTGGGCCTCCTTCTTGATATGCTCGGCGCGGTCTTGAGCGTACTCCTTCTCGTTGATCTCCTGGCCCTGGGCCTTGATGGCCTCGACCTCGTCGTAGAGATACTCGAGTTCAGACTCCTGCCACTGCTTGATCTGCTTCTTGCGAAGCTCGATCTGGCGCCGGCGGTAGTTGATGTCGAGCAGAGGCGAGGGGAACTTGCCCACGTTTTCACGCGCGGTGGTAAGAACTCCCTGACCGGGGGCGGGAATGGAACGGCCAATCTTGTCGGTGGCAGTGGTAGTCAGAGCCAGGATACCGTGGATGGGCATGCCCATGTCGAGGGCGAGCTTGGCCGTCATGATAAGCTGGACACCGCAACCCTGGGATTCCATGAAGCCGTTACGGGTCGTGGTGGTGGGGCGGGACATCTCGCCAGGGGTGCGGCCGTGGGCAATCTCGTCGACAGCGTTGCTGGTCGCCTTCATGTTGGCGAACTCGTAAGAGCCCTCCTCACCAAAGTCGTCGAAACCACCGACAAACACCACGCGGGCCTTGCCCTCCATGATGGTCTCGTAACCAATGTCGACGGACTCGACAGCAGTGGCGCAAGCACCGACCGGGGTCTTGATGGGACCAGAAGAAGAGATCAACAACATGTTAACCCAGGCGGCCATGGTGTTGATGAAGGACTCCTGGAGAATGTCGTTCTGGACGGGCTTATCCAGGTAACGGTCTCTGTGCATGCCACGGAGGGCGCCGGCACCACCCATACCGGATCCGATGCAGTTGCCGACCTCGGAAACGTGCACGTACTTGTAGAACTCGTAGGGGTCTGTAATACCGGCCGACAACAGAGTCTCAGCAACGGACACCAGGACGAAGAGGGTAACAGGATCGACCTGGGACACAATGTCCTCGGGAACACCGTATCTCTTGGCATCCCAGCCAGTAGGGATCTGTCCGGCAACAAGTCTGTCGAATCGGAGGGCCTTGGGGATCAAGAGGGCGGCTCCCTTCTTCATGCGGACAATGTACTCGCCGGACTCGGGGATCTCAAAGATCTCGACCTTGTCGCCGTGCTCACGCTTGAACTCCTCGGCAGTCTCCTTGGACGCCTCGAAGGGCTCAAGGTCCTCCTCGATGACGACCTCATGGAGGAGCTGCTTCTGCTCGGGGTCGTAGCCGCCGAAGAGCTCAGGCTCAATCAGACGAATACCAGAGTGCTCGAGGATGAACTTCTCGTACTTTTGCTTGATGTCCTTGTCGTCGACGGGCTCACCAGTCTTGGAGTCGACCCAGCCGGAGTAGGGAGCGGGCTTGCCCTTGATGGGACCGTTGTGGTTCTTGATGAGACCCATGATCCAGGCCATCTCAACGCAGCCCTCGAGAGAGAACTCGCCGTGGGCCTCCATCTCCCAGCGAGTGCGCGAGTTACCCCAAGGACCAACCTCGGCGAAGCCGGTGACAACAACGACTTTCTCAAGGTCGACCATACCCTTGAGGCTGTCGTTGAGGGGAGCAATCTCCTCCTCCCAGTCGGGGAGGTTGGGGAAATCGAACTTGATGTTGGCGCGGGGCTCAACAACAGTCTTCTTGTAGAGGGCCTCAGAGTTGGGGCCGTTGACGACCTTGTTCTCAATGGCGTTCTCCTTGCTGACGGCACGACGAACCTCGCTGGTGTCCATGATGTCCTTGCGGAGCTTGGTCATGGTCTGGTTGAGGTCAGGGATGAACTGCAGCCCACCGTTCAGGTCGGCGAAGACAGGCTCGCTCTGGCAAAGATCGACAACGGCGGGGGACAAGAGACCCAAGAGGTTGAAGGCCATCTCCTGCTGAGAGAAGGTACGGACGCCGAACGCCTCGACACCCTCGGCAACGATGTTGTTGCCGCTCATGAGACCGGTGCCACGAGTCCAGCCAATGACGGCACCGCAGATGGTGAGGTAGTGACCCCAGTCCTCGGAGTGCCACCTGTTGAACAGGGTCTCCAGGGCAAGCTTGGACTCCGAGTACAGACCGTCGTTACCAAAGGTGCCGTGGTTGGGGGACAGGGGCAGGACAACCTGGGCGGGACGGGTCTCGAAGCCGCGGTCGGCCTTCTGGGTCTTGACGCTGCCGAGAATGCGGAGCAAGTTGGTCAACATGATGCGGTGAGCGAGCTCAGAGCGAGAGTCGATCTGGTCGATCTGGCGACCGTTCTCGGGAATGGCGGCAAAAGGAATGATGAAGTCCAGGTCCCAACCGAGACCGTTCTTGGGGTCGTAGATGTAGTCAACCAGAGCCTCACAGTCCTGCTTGCTACCCTGGTTGAAGGGCACAACAACGAGCTGAGAGCCGCGGGCACCGAAACGGGTGTACATGGACTGGTAGTACTCGGTGACTTCACGAGAGAATCGGCTGGTGGTGACAACCACCTTGGCACCACCGCTGATGAGACCCTGCAAGACCTCAGCTCCGATGGAACCAGCACCGGCACCCGTCATGAGAGCGTGCTTGCCAGCAAAGCTGACACCGTCCTTGGCGGCCTCTTCGAGAGACTGCAGGTAGTAGCCGGTGAGCTTCTTGCTGTAGTCCCAGCCGTGAAGGCTCTTGCGCTTGAGGTGCAAGAAGGGAATGGTTTCGACCTTGCCCTTGGGTCCGGTGGCAGGCTTCGCCTTCTTGGAGGGGCTGTCATCGTTGGGAATGATCTGGTTTTCGTTCATGGCCAAGGAGCGAAGGACGTCGCCGTACAGGTTCTTGATCTCGAGCTGGGACGTCTTGGACATCTTGTGTTGCTCCTTGATGAGCTTGTAGATGCGGCGGAGGTCGTTCTGGACCTTGGTGCGGTTGCCATACTCGGAGATCTTGCCGCCCTCGGCCATCTGCTGAACATAGTGCTCCAGCTTGCGGCAGCTGGCGCGGGGGACTTCTTCGTAGTTGAGGTTTCCACGGGCGTCGACAGTGGTCTGGGGGCCAGTGGGAACGGCAACGTCCTTGTAGACGGGGTTGGCGTTGAGGACCTCCTTGCAGTTCTCGATAAGCTGTTCACCGAGCTCCTTGGCGAGCTTGTAGGTCTCGCCACGCTCGGCGGGGCAGTTGTCAATGTGGTACTGCATGAACTCGACCAGCGTGGGGTTGGAGCGGTTCATGATGCGGATGCACTGGCTGACAATCTCACGGTCAACGGCCTTGAGGCGGCCAAAGATGATGTCGTAGTACATGTGGAGGGCATCCTGGCGCGCCCAGTTCCAGGAAGAGTCGTAGGAACGAGCCTTGAGGGAGCTGAAGACGGGTTGAATGCCGGCGGCGTAGAAGTCGCCGTGCTCGGCGGTCCAGAGGTCAAGCTGGGATTGGAGCACCTTCTCGGTCTCCTGAGAGTTGATGTACGCCTTGTCACCGGCGCGGAGGTCGAGCTTGAGGTACCTCGCAAGGAGCTCGAGCTGCTGCTTGAACAGAGCACGCTGGTCTTTGGTCAAGGCGTCAATGGCGGCAGGGTCCATCATCATGCCACCGCCAGAGGCGCCGGCAGTAGCACCAGCCTGTGGAGTAGACAAGCTGATGCCGGCGGTCACGGCGTACTTCTGTGTGACATCGTCAAGGAAAGCCTTGGCGTCGCCTTCAGATCCCAACCGAGCGGCAGGCTCCATGGTGAGAGCAAGCAGCAGAGTACCGTCCTGTCTTCCGCTGCCAAGACCCCATCTCGACTCAAGGTATTTTCTCGCGGCCGTAATGTTGAAACCACCAGGCATCTTGGAGGAGATCAGGCGCGCGATCAGGGCCTGAGACTGCTTTCCGAGCTGACCGTCGAAGGTGGCCTGCATGGAAGAGCCAAGCTCGTCCAAAGGAACATCTTCAGGCTTCTCTGGTGTTGAACCGAATTCCTTGCCAAGGTCACCGAGGATTTCGTTCTGGAGTGTGGACTTGCCTGGATTTCAGAGGTTAGCTATTGTGGCGGTGAAGCGGCTTTGAAGACTTCCCCCCCTCCGCTACTTACCACCAACAAGATCCTTGATTGCCTTGCTCAGGGGCACCTCAGCCAAGGGTTTCTTGAGCTTCTGAGCAATTAGAGCCCGCAGGATATCGATGGCCTGGACGGGAACGTCGGCAACAGAGGCGGCAGGGCCGGCACTGGGTGGAGGAGCAGCGGCAGCGGGAGCAGCAGCGGATGCAGGGGCAGAAGAGGCAGCGGCGGGCGCGCTCGACGCAACGGCGGCGGGCTCTGGTTCCTCCTCAATGGGGTCTGCCTCGTAGTAAATCTCCTTGGCGTCCTTGTTGTAGCAAAGAATTTGACGCTGGACTGACTTGGCGGCATCGTAGGCTTCGTATTTGGAGGCGAGGGTGCGCTTAGCCATTACACCGAGGGTATCGGCAGGACCGATCTCGACCACCCTTTCGGCAGTCTTTTCGGCAAGGAAAACATCTTGGGTCTCAATCCACCTCACGGGCGAGGCGAACTGGTAGGCAAGGAGCTCCACAAGGAGCGTGTGAGCAAGCTCTTGCTCGACTTCGGGACGCATGATTGGCAGCTGGGGAGGAAAGCTGGAAAACTCAATGACACGGAGCTGGGAGAAGAACCGGGAAACTGAGGGTATCTAGTCGTCGACGAAGTTTGAAGTGGGAGGGAACTGGGTGTTATCCGCAGGAAGCCGTGGGAGAGTCGGGGTTCCTAGGATAGTTTGGTGGTGATACGAGGCTTGCGGGAGGGTATATGTTAAGCAGACAAGCTCGCTCGCAAGGCTTTTTTTCTTTTCTTTGCTTCTGCACAGTCGGTGGTGGCTGTTCAAGGGAGGAAGAATCAAGTCCGCGCCAGAGAGAGGGAGGGACAGACTGGCGAAGGCAAGCGAGGGAGATGCAGAGAAATTTGTGGGAGGAGTTGTCGGGCCACGGATGAAGGGAAGACGGCTGGATTTGATAGAAAAAGAAGTAGGTCGAGAGAGTGGGTGGGAGTGAGAGCAAGAGCGAGCGAGAGAGAGAGAGAGGTAGATAGATTGATCAAGGTCGACGGCTCTAGCCCCTCGATATCAGGTCACTGGAACTTGATTGACTTTCTTGGGGGGGCGTCAACGTTGTGAGGAGGACACCAACTGGAAAGGGAGGGATTGGGACCAGTCCCGTCAAGAAAAAAAAAAAGGCGATTGTTGAACCAGGCAAGGGCCCCCCCACCAGGTCAAGGAAGGCAGTGATGAGAGCCCAGAGGAAGGAGAAAGCGCATGGTGCGAGTGGGAGTGGACGTCGTGGTGGTGGTCCCTCAATGTCGAGGTACCTCTGACGATGCGAGGTACAAACTACCTATAGTTCGCCCCTGGTTGGATGTACATGTTGATGTAGTGGAGTGGGCGGATACGTAGCTAGTTACGGTACGTACAGGCAGAGGCAAGCAAGACTCGGCAAGGGAAGGAAGGACCATGTTTCGACACACTGTCACTGGCCGATAACCTCCTCGCTCTCTCACTCTCGTTTTTTCTCTCCTCTGCCGCGAGGGCGTTCGTGGGCGTGGAAGAGGCCCCGGAAGCTATAGAAAAATGGAGACGCAGATATGTCTTGCAATAGGCGCGAAGTAGCTTCCCTCCCATGTTTCCCCCCCAATACCGGTGGGAAAGCGCAAAGCCCCTGGTGTGGAAGTTGTCCAAGTGGTGTGCTGTCATAGAAGGTGTGTGTGTGTGTCCTCAACCATATCCAGACGCTTTACCCAATCGAGCATGGGATGATCAGGGGGGTATTTCCCCACAAAACCATTTCATTGGGGGAATGCAGGGTAGGACAGTGGAGACTGATTGACTGCCTTTTTTCTTTTTTTCTTGGAAGGGATTGCAGGGAGGCAAGCCATCATTGACGCGTAGAACTCGTGTTAGTAAGGTAGTTTGTCGTTGGAGTTGGGCTGGGGTGTTGTTGCAAGGATCTTCACAGTACATAGTAGTACCCTGTAGCCTACGAAGCCCAAAGAAAGAGTTCGTTGTGTTGTGAGCAACCACCGACATTCCACCGAGAGGTGGGATGATGATTGTCGAAAACGAGGCTCTATGATGTGCGTCGCGGAGTTGCGAGCTTCGAGATGCTTGCGAAAAAAGCATCCAAGCCACGCAAAGCATAAAACTCTTTGAGGCTAAGCTCATTCTCGCTGTGAGCCACCATCGATCGATACTGATACGTAAGATATCGCAACGTGTCAGTAACCTGGCTGGACCAACCGAGCAAAGCCAGGCAGGCAGTTTAGTTTACCCATGTTCTGTGCAAGAAAACGGACCAAGTGTTAGGTGCATCGCCTTCAAAGCTTCGTCACTACCTATAACTTCAAAGTTTCGTATGCATTGTTGACAAGTCTTAAGTGACTCCCTCTGGACGTTTCGCCATCTTACGTGTATTTTCATCTCGAGATCGGCATCTTCAGTCAGCCTGTTGTGTAATGCCATGTCGTGAGGCGACATGAGACAACACGAGGCGCGTCGTTAACTCATTGTACTGAGCCAAGGCTTGCTACTGCCAACGTGGACTATGTAGTGTCGACTGGCACGGCCGGACTGTTGTGGCGCCTACTCGTGTCTAGAGCTCTCCTCATAATGGCTTCCTCGCATCTCTTTCCCGAGCTGCCGGAATGTTGGATTCGGGCTAGAGCCTAGTGGCGGCCACTTGCCCCCCCCTCGACGAGAACTAGTGCGCATAGGTAAGCGTTAGACCGGCGCGAGGCTCTGTGCCTGAGACCTCTCTAAGCTTTACCTCACATCACTTTTTACAGGTTACCTTTGAGATGTACCCGTTCTGGCGGCTCCCAACCTTGATTCTCTGGGCTAAGTGCTGCTATCAGACGGCCCTCCTCCTTATCGCCGCATTTCTGTTGGCCGCCGTCGTCGCAGCCTGGCGCAAACATCCAACCAAGCTGAAGCTGGAGCCGAGACGGGAGCTTGTTGGAACTCTGAAGCTTGGTGGGGTGTCGAAGCCGATAACGATAAGCAGACGCCAATCGGGATTAGGCTCGTCTCGTCACGACGGGAGCTCTTTTAAAGCCGTCATCAACGGCATCGTCCAACGAGGTATACAGGCGCGTACGGATACGCGCACATGTACGAGTGCGACAAGCTGTGGGAAAGTGGTGTCATTGATAGCATTCTGGCCCGTCAACCAACGGGGACCCGGAAAGCGACAGCCGCAACTTCTCATCAACGAGTTGCCAGGAGAAGAGGATGGAAAAGCGGAATAAAGTATCCGTAGAGGGGGAGAAATGGGAATTGGAGGGAGAGGAGGGGCAAATGGTGGAGGCCAACTCCGGGAACCCGCCATACAATAACTTGATGGGGGCGATGTAGCGATACTTGAAATCGAGGCTTGGTTTTGACATCAGTACCTATTGACACCCAAGCTTTCCCCCCCTTCGAGTTTCGAGTTCGCTGTGTGATTCAGCTCCAGCCTTGACCGGGAAGCTGAACTGGTGAACTGGCTCGGGCCCTGCTTCCTCTGCTGACATATTGGCAGTCTCTGACGGGACGCTCCAGATCTTCAAGTAGATGAGCCACCGAGAAAGGGGTGGGTGGGTGGGTGCGCGGAGGCGTCGTCGGTCGGTTTGCTGGTTGACAGATGCCGTGGGCCACTGGCCAACAAAACCATCATGATGCACAACAGATGAGATGCTGCGGATCACATCGCCCGTTTGTCTCCGGCCACCACAACTGGCATTCTCTACACACTATTGGGACGAGCTCGTCCGAGGGCACCGAGAGACATCGATGGGCAATCGGAGACCGAGCAGGGCAGCTCGGTGCAACAAACGGTCCATATTCGAGAATTCCAGTCGTGCTTAAAAGTGCTGGGCTACCTAGGCAGCTAGGCTGGGCAAGTGGGTTGTCTCACAGCTGCACGATTCTCAGCGCCAGTTTACCCCTCGTCCCTCGAAGGGGGTTCAGGAAATAGGAAAGACAAAGGAGAGGTCTGCCATCGAGGGGCTTGCAGGGCGTGACAGGCGTGCATTCCTCGAGGAGCATCTGCGTGGCATGGCCCAGAGATAGGTAGCTCTCCCGCCCCAAGGGGCCAGCGAGCCAGCCCAGCTCAGCGTGCCCAACCCAGGAGAGGAGGATGGATCGGGTGTGTGAATCGCGATACGCTGCGGTGGCAGGGTCCCTGCACATTGGTCGTGGACACTGCCGTCCTCCCTGCCGGCTAGGTACCCCTTCCTCAGGGTCCCGCGCATTTCTCATTCTCCCCAGCATCGGCCCCAGGCGTGGGGTGAAGGCGGTGGGGAGAAAACGACGGCAGAAAAACCAGTTACGACGCTAGCAACTGTTGACCGCCTATGGACCGGCCAGGGAGTTGCGGGAACGTAACGGGGCCTCAAGTATCGTGTACTTGAGGGAGGGGGGGGGGGGGGGTCCCCGCACACCACCTGGGACATCATTCGGGGTCCCGGCCGAAGAGAATGGTGGGGTTTGTCATCTCTTTGGCCAGCACCCACAACGTTGAGAAGCAAGCCCTCCGGAGGCGAGGTGAGATAATAACAATAATACTAATCATGGCCGGACGAAAGCTTCCTCAGCGAGGCAAGTCGGCAGCGAGAGGTGCCGCGAAGAACCCGGGAAAGCCCGCTGCGGCGCGGACGATTTGGTGTTGTTATCGTCGGTTTGATGCATCCGGGGTAGCAGCACGGCATCTTATCGGCGTATACGTCAAGTCTGGTTCTTTGGAGACATCGGAGGGGCGTGGAAGAGCTTAAGATGATGCCATTTGGCCGAGGATTCGAAACCAGCAGACAGCGCCGGTCCTCGGTGCTAAAATTCCGCGGCAGAGATCCGGAAACAATCTGTACACTACGGACCCGAAAGCGCATTAGACTCTAGAGGGAACAAACAGGTCACGGCCCGCGAAGCAAGTGCAATGTTATCGTGGTTGGTTGTAGTTGTATCCGTACTGCTGTATCCGTAGTTGTCGATGGCTACTGCCCAAGCGTGGGAAATCTTGAGGACGTCCAATGCGTGAGTGTAAGTAAGTACCGATACATTGCCGCCCGTTCTCCAACAGCGGCACCATTGCGGGTCCCTTGGGCTGCATGAAGTCAATGGTGGAGTTGGAGGGGTGGATTAGGTGTGCGACCGTCCCCAACAGAACTAAAAAAAAATTGGCGAGACATTGGGATTTGAGACTTTTGGAGAGAGAAAGAGAGAGAGGACTATTTGCCAGCCACGAACACGCGTGCGAGGCAGAGAAGGCGGGTATGAGGACGTCTGGAAGGTACTTACTTGACTTGCTTCTTTCCTTGCCGCCAGTGCCAGTGACATTGCCAGTTCCTGTTCCGATGCCGGCGGTCCCTTCCTCAAATACCTCCTAAGTTTGGCAGTCAATTAATATCAGTCCTAATACTCTGTAGGCAGGCAGGCAGGTAGGTAGGTATAGTACCTGTACGCAGCATACCATCGTATACAACTTAACTTACTTTAGGTCTACCTGCTTCCCTCCGCTAGCCCGGACCAAATGGGTTCATTCCAATCCAATGTTCCATGTCCCCAAAAATGACACGGCCTGATTTTCTTAATCGTTGAGTTCCATCTCGCCGAGCGTGCTGCATGTACCTGACCGTTCCCTGGGTACCTCCTTCCACCCGTCCCCTCTTCCACCCCTCCTGCCCCCAAATTGGATCAGATACCTCCAATTACGTTGGCGGGATTGACGGGATTGACCTCACTCGCACCAAAAGGCAAGCAATCTCAATCAACAGGTACGGAGTCCGAAGTACCGAAGTACCTGCCTGGCCCAAAGGTTGGAGCCATCCACATCGCATCCACTTCCACACCACACCACACGAGTGACCGCCCTCAATCAATGAGGTGTGAATGTACACAACCTTCCTTGCCTGCTTGTGCCTGTCCCTTCCCAATCCCACTAGGTATCCCATCAACCCATGTCCAGACATTGAGACCGGGACAGACAGACACACGCTCCCTCCTCACTCCTCACTCGCACACTACTCACCAGACCCGGGACCCAGACCAAGACCCGAGACCCAGACCGCAGGAAAAAAGAGTGTAAAGGGATGCTGTTGAACTGCCTCGCCTTCCCGTCATAACCACCTCTAAGCACCCTCCCAACCTTCCCTTGATCATTCATCCGACTCTTCTTTAACCTGCCATCTGCCACTCTTTCACTCTACCCTCCCACAACTCCACGTCCCGGCCAGATTTTGCAGGCCAGTCTTCTCGTTTTCTTTTCTCTTGTCCTTCATAGACCGATTGCTCTCGGAGAACCAGAGACACAAGCTCTAGACGACTATCCCCACCAAACAACCAAACAACACGCACCACTTCTCAGCCAACCTCATCACCTATTCCTTTTTCACCCGCCCTTCCGGAGCATCTTGAGATAGCTGTCTCCTGCTCTTCGCTGAGTACACGGAGTCACAGATTGGTAAGTCACGTTGATTCCCCAATTGCTGTTGTACAAAGACTAGGGACGAGCAGCATGCGGGAGAGAGGAAGAGGGGGGGGAGGAAAAAATACCAAGAATGTTGGCTAACGTGGCGACTGAAGCTCCATTCGCAGGCCACGAAAAAAAAACTTCAAACGCCCCCTTGATACCCCCCAAAAACCCACCATCATGTACGGCGCCGGAACTGGCCCCCAGACGGGCGTTTCTACACCCCGATCCAACGCTTCTCTGCGCCCTCTGACCCTTCGCCACGGTTCTCTCGAGACGTCCCTTCTCGTACCGACCGCTCTCCACTTCCACGCCTCGCAATTGAAGGACCGCTTCAATGCTACTCTTCCCACCGCCACAGATGAGCTTGCTCAAGATGATGAGCCGTCATCTGTTGCCGAGTTGGTCGCGAGATACATGGGCTTCGTCGCCGACGAGGTCGAGAAGGGCGAGGATGACGAGTCAGGCTCCTACGAAGAGGTCCTGAAGCTCGTCCTTAACGAGTTCGAGCGCGGCTACCTCCAGGGTAACGAGGTTCACGCACTTGCCGCCACCCTTCCCGGGATTGAAGCCAAGAAGCTGGTGGTCATTCGCAGCTACTACCAGTCCAGACAGACCACTGGTCGCTCAATCAAGGCCTACGGATCAGCGCTCTTCCGCGCTGCCGATGATGGCTCCGCCGATATTTACACCATCTTTGGCGGTCAGGGCAACATCGAAGAGTACTTCGACGAGCTGCGCGAGATCTACAAGACATACCAGCCCTTCATTGGCGAGCTCATCCTTAATGCCGCCGAGCTCCTTCAGACACTCTCCAAGCACCCCGAGGCGGAGAAGCTCTACCCCAAAGGCCTGGACATCATGAGATGGCTCGAGAGCGAGGACGAGACCCCCGACGTCGACTACCTTATTTCGGCGCCTGTCAGCTTCCCCTTGATTGGTCTTGTCCAGCTCGCTCACTACGAGGTCACCTGCAAGGTCCTCGGCGTTCACCCCGGTTTGCTCCGCGACCAGATCAGCGGAACGACCGGTCACTCCCAGGGCATCGTCCTTGCCGCTATCACGGCCGCCGCCGAGTCTTGGGAGTCGTGGAAGGAGCTTGCGCCCTCTGCTCTCACCATCCTCTTCTGGATCGGTGCTCGCAGTCAGCAGGTCTTCCCCCGCACGTCGCTGACACCCACCATGCTGAGAGAGTCCGTGGACAATGGCGAAGGTCTTCCCACACCCATGCTTAGCATTAGGGACCTTTCTCAGGCCGAGGTTCAGAAGCATATCGATGCCACCAACAAGTACCTCCCCGCCGACCGCCACATCTCCATTTCTCTCATCAACAGCCCGCGCAACCTCGTTGTTACTGGCCCCCCAATCTCCCTGTACGGTCTGAATGCCCAGCTCCGCAAGGTCAAGGCGCCGACCGGCTTGGACCAGAACCGTATTCCTCACGCCCAGCGCAAGCTCCGCTTTGTCCACCGCTTCCTGCCCATCACCGCGCCTTTCCACAGCAAGTACCTTGCTGAGGCGACCGAGCTGATTGACGAGGATCTCAAGAACATCAAAATCCCCTCCAAGGCTCTGGGCACTGCCGTGTTCGACACGAACACCGGAAAGGACCTTCGTGAGGCGGGCGACAGCAACATCGTCCCCACCATCGTCCGTCTTATCACTAGAGACCCTGTCAACTGGGAGAAGGCTACCGTTTTTCCCCAGGCGACTCACGTCCTCGACTTCGGCCCCGGTGGCATTTCCGGCCTGGGTGTTCTCACCAGCCGCAACAAGGAGGGTACTGGTGTTCACGTCATCCTTGCTGGCGCCGTCGACGGCTCCATCACCGAGGTTGGATACAAGCCCGAGCTCTTTGACCGTGATGAGGAGCACGCTGTCAAGTATGCCGTCGACTGGGTCAAGGAGTTTGGCCCTCGTCTGGTGACCAACTCCAACGGCGACACCTATGTCGACACCAAGATGAGCAGACTGTTGGGTCTTCCCCCCATTGTCGTCGCCGGCATGACACCCTGCACTGTCCCCTGGGATTTCGTTGCTGCTACTATGAACGCTGGCTACCACATTGAGCTGGCTGGTGGCGGTTACTTTGACCCAGGCATGATGACTGCTGCTCTGAAGAAGATCGAGGGCGCGATCCCGGCCGGTCGTGGTATTGGTGTAAACCTCATTTACGTCAACCCTCGCGCCATGCAGTGGCAAATCCCCATGCTCGGAAGACTCCGAGCCGAGGGTGTGCCCATCGAGGGCCTGACTATTGGTGCCGGTGTTCCCTCCGTCGAGGTCGCCCAGGAGTACATCGACACGCTTGGCCTGAAGCACATCAGCTTCAAGCCCGGTTCCGTGGATGCGATCCAGGCCGTCGTCAACATTGCCAAGGCCAACCCTACCTTCCCTGTCATTCTGCAGTGGACTGGTGGTCGTGGCGGTGGCCACCACTCGTACGAGGACTTCCACCAACCTATCCTCACCATGTACCCCCGTATCCGTCGTCAAGCAAACATCATTCTTGTTGCCGGCAGTGGTTTCGGTGGTGCCGAGGACACCTACCCCTACCTCACGGGTGAGTGGTCAAGGAACTACGGCTACCCTCCCATGCCTTTCGACGGCACCCTGTTTGGTAGCCGCATGATGGTTGCCAAGGAGGCCAAGACCAGCCCGGCTGCCAAGCAGGCCATCATCGACGCCCCCGGTGTTGATGACAGCGAGTGGGAGAAGTCCTATACTGGCCCTACGGGTGGTGTCATCACTGTTCTCTCCGAGATGGGCGAGCCCATCCACAAGCTCGCGACTCGTGGTGTCCTGTTCTGGGCCGAGATGGACAAGAAGATCTTCTCCCTCCCCAAGGAGAAGCGTGTCCCGGAGCTGAAGAAGAACCGTGACTACATCATCAAGAAGCTGAACGATGACTTCCAGAAGGTTTGGTTCGGTCGCAACCGCGCCGGCGAGGCCGTCGACCTGGAGGACATGACCTACGGTGAGGTTGTTCGCCGCATGGTTGACCTGCTCTACATCCGTCACGAGCAGCGCTGGATCGATCCTACTTTCATCAGACTCACCGGCGACTTCATCCGCCGCGTTGAGGAGCGCTTCACCTCCACACCCGGCCAGGTCGCTCAGCTTCAGGATTTCAAGGACCTTCAGTCGCCTTACGAGACTGTCGAGAAGATCCTGTCCCACTACCCCGACGCTGAGACGCAGCTCATCAACGCCCAGGATGTCCAGCACTTCTTGATGCTGTGTCTGCGTCCCATTCAGAAGCCCGTCACCTTTATCCCCACTCTCGATGAGAACTTTGACTTCTACTTCAAGAAGGATTCTCTTTGGCAATCCGAGGACCTCGGTGCCGTCATCGGTCAAGATGTCGGACGTACCTGTATTCTGCAGGGACCTACCGCTGTCAAGTTCTCGAAGGTCATTGACGAGCCGATCAAGGACATCCTCGATGGCATTCACCTCACCCACGTTGAGTACCTGACCAGGGATCTCTACAAGGGTGACAAGAAGGCCATCCCCACTATTGAGTACTTTGGTGGTAAGCTGATCGAGACGGACATTCCCGTCGAGGACGTTGACGGTCTTACCGTCTCATACGATGACGCCCACAAGAACACCTACCGTCTGTCGACCTCGCCCACGGCTACTCTGCCAAGCCTCGACGCGTGGTTGGCTCTGCTTGCTGGGCCCGACCGCAGCTGGCGCCACGCCCTCCTCACCTCCGAGGTTGTTGTCCAAGGTCAGAAGTTCCAGACCAACCCTATCAAGCGTATCTTTGCCCCGGCCCGTGGCCTCTTTGTCGAGATCCAGAACCCCAAGGACCCCAAGAAGACCAAGATCATCGTCAAGGAACAGCCTCGCCACAACCAGTACGTTGATGTCATTGAGGTCAAGCTCGAGGGCCAGAACGACATTGTCGTCAACATGATCAAGGACACCACCGCCCTCGGCAAGCCCGTTGCCCTTCCCCTCAAGTTCACCTATCACCCCGAGGCTGGCTACGCTCCCATCCGCGAGGTCATGGAGGGCCGCAACGACCGCATCAAGGAGTTCTACTGGCGTGCATGGTTCGGCGACGAAAAGTTTGACCTGGATGCCGATGTTAGCAGCAAGTTCGATGGTGGCAAGGCTACCATCACCGGCGAGGACATCAACGACTTTATTCACGCCGTTGGCAACACTGGCGAGGCCTTCGTCGAGCGTCCTGGCAAGACTGTTTACGCCCCCATGGACTTCGCCATCGTTGTTGGCTGGAAGGCCATTACCAAGCCCATCTTCCCTCGCACCATTGACGGTGACCTGCTGAAGCTGGTGCACCTGTCGAACGAGTTCCGCATGAAGCCCGGTGCCGAGCCCCTCAAGAAGGGTGACGAGGTCTCGACCACCGCACAGATCAATGCTGTCATCAACCAGGAGTCTGGCAAGATGGTGGAGGTCTGCGGCACCATCTACCGCGATGGTGAGGCCGTCATGGACGTCACGTCGCAGTTCTTGTACCGCGGTGCTTACACCGACTATGAGAACACATTCCAGCGCAAGATGGAGACCCCGATCCAGTTGCACCTGGCCACCAGCAAGGACGTTGCTGTTCTTAAGTCGAAGCAGTGGTTCAACACTGATGACTTGCCGCGCGACCTCGACCTTCTCGGACAGACACTCACCTTCCGTCTCCAGAGCTTCTACCGCTACAAGACCAAGACGATGTATAGCAGCGTCTCGACGCAGGGCCAGGTTCTTCTTGAGCTGCCCACCAAGGAGGTCATCCAGGTCGCCAGCGTCGACTACGAGGCCGGCCAGTCTAACGGCAACCCCGTGGTCGACTACCTCGAGCGCAACGGGACCCCGCTCGACCAGCCTCTGCACTTTGAGAACCCCATCCCTCTCAGCGGCCGCACCCCTCTCCAGCTCCGTGCCCCCGCCACCAACGAGAACTACGCTCGTGTCTCTGGAGACTACAACCCCATCCACGTCTCACGCGTCTTTGCCAACTATGCCGCCCTCCCCGGTACCATTACCCACGGCATGTACTCCAGCGCTGCTGTCCGCAGTCTTGTCGAGACGTGGGCCGCCGAGAACAACATTGGCCGTGTCCGCAGCTTCCACGCCTCCCTGGTCGGCATGGTCCTCCCCAACGACGACCTCCAGGTCAAGCTTCAGCACGTTGGCATGGTTTCGGGTCGCAAGATCATCAAGGTCGAGGCCAGCAACAAGGAGACCGAGGAGAAGGTTCTTCTCGGCGAGGCCGAGGTCGAACAGCCCGTGACCGCCTACGTCTTCACCGGCCAGGGCTCCCAGGAGCAGGGCATGGGTATGGAGCTTTACGCCAGCAGTGAAGTCGCTAGGGAAGTCTGGGACCGCGCCGACAAGTACCTGTTGGACAACTACGGTATGCCAAACATATCCTATGCTGCATTTTGAGTTGTTTTCACTAATTATTTGCAGGCTTCTCGATTACCAATATTGTCAAGAACAACCCCAAGGAGCTCACCGTCCACTTTGGTGGCCCTCGTGGCAAAGCCATCCGCCAGAACTACATGGCCATGACGTTCGAGACGGTTTCTGCCGATGGCAGCATCAAGTCGGAACGTATCTTCAAGGAGATTGACGAGAAGACGACGTCGTACACGTACCGCTCGCCCACCGGGTTGCTGTCTGCGACACAGTTTACGCAGCCCGCCCTCACGCTCATGGAGAAGGCCAGCTTTGAGGATATGAAGTCCAAGGGTCTCGTGCCCAGAGACTGCACCTTTGCCGGTCACTCTCTGGGTGAATACTCGGCTCTCGCGGCCTTGGCGGAGGTCATGCCGATTGAGAGTTTGGTGTCGGTTGTCTTCTACCGTGGGTTGACGATGCAGGTCGCCGTCGAGCGCGACGCGGCCGGCCGATCCAACTACTCGATGTGCGCCATCAACCCTAGCAGAATCTCCAAGACGTTCAACGAGGAGGCTTTGCAGTTTGTTGTTGACTGCATCTCGGAGGAGACGGGCTGGCTGCTCGAGATTGTCAACTACAACATTGCCAACATGCAGTATGTTGCTGCCGGTGACCTGCGCGCTCTTGACACCCTGACGGGTGTTACCAACTTCCTCAAGCAGCAGAAGATCGATATTGAGGAGATGCGCGGCAACATCGACGAGGCCAAGGGGGCGCTCAAGGAGATCATCAAGGGCAGCGCCGAGGCTACGCTGAAGAAGCCGACGCCGCTGGAGCTCCAGCGTGGGTTTGCAACGATTCCCCTGCGCGGCATCGACGTGCCGTTCCACTCGACGTTCTTGCGGTCTGGTGTCAAGCCGTTCCGGTCGTTCCTTCTCAAGAAGATCAACAAGACGACGATCGACCCCGCCAAGCTCGTTGGCAAGTACATCCCCAACGTGACCGCGAAGCCGTTTGCCATCACAAAGGAGTACTTTGAGGACGTGTACAAGCTCACCAACTCGCCCAAGATTGCGTCGATCCTGGCCAACTGGGACCAGTACACGCAGGATGGACCGGTGGCCACCGCAGTCAACGGGGAGCACGAGGGACCTGGAGCGGCCGCGTAAGGCTGGCTGCAAGGTCAGGTAGGGGATGAATGAGGGGCGTGTGTGTGTGTGTGTGTGTGGAGCTACGTTTTTACGAAGGACACAAAAAGGGAGAGGATTAGATGATTCAAGATGGGCTCACTGAATGACTCTTAGACGGCGTAATCGATGTACAAATTAGCTGGGGAAGCTGTTTCCGGACGACTTGTTTTTGTCATGTTGCGGGTCAGAAATGGTTTTAGTGTTTGGCTTTTTTTTTTTTTCCCACCGTATAGTTTGAGGCGTTGATTGTTACAGTATTCATTAATGGTGGCACGAGAAGACAATAGAGAGCAATTGGTTCATGATTGGTTTTGGAGGAGTCTTTGGAGTGAGTCGAGTTGGATGAACAATGAATGGCCAACGATGAACAACAGCGGCACGGCTCGGAGAGAGTGGACAGGGAGGGGCGGCGGCATGGACAAAGGCGAGTGGAAATAATTGCCCGATGGCGTCGGGTTGTCCGATGTTGAAACGAGACAAGCGAGTGACACGATGACTGATGTGCGGAGTGTACCTAGTGAAGGAAGTGACTCAGGTAGGTACTGGTAGGTGGAAGGCCGGGGACATAGCACGACAGAAGGTTGACAGCGGGGGATCTACGTAGGGAGGCTGCAGGGGCCCGACCCGGGAAGCCGATGGTTCTCCCGAAAGACGAAAGGGCGCAGCAAAAGCATGCGGGAGGATGGGGTTGAGTTTTGTTTTTGTGACTCTGTGGTTGGCTGTTGGTCGTCGAGGTCCTGGTCGGGTAAGAGAGGATGATTGATGTAATGCATGGGACGACGAGACTGACTGGTACCTATGAATGGAGGGATCGAGATGACGAGATAAGAAAAGACGTGAGTGATGGTGGTGAAGCTGTTGTAAAGATAGGCCTAATACAGAGGTACCTAAGGTAGGTATTATGAGATACCTAGGTAAGCAGCTTCATCGCTAACAGTATCCAAAGTACCTACCCAAGTACCCCCCCTCTGTATCCGCACACAGATGCCGATACAGAGCGCTCTGTACGGATACGGATACCTTGTACGGAGCAATCGGGCAGCGGCGAGCGCCGTGTGACGTGCGACCGGTGCGCTGCGAAGTGGGGGGTGGGGGAGGGGGCGCGTAAACTGCCCGCTGAGTTAGTTCCACGCAATCGGAGTCTCGGAAACACGCCCAAGGGCCAGCCGGCCAGAGACGCCACTTGGCCGGTTCTCTTATTGTTAGGTGGTGGTCCCTTTTGTTTTTTTAGTTGTGCTCTTTGTGTGTTTGGGCCGGCTATCCAAACACGTGTGATGTGTGGTGTTTACTCCTGCTCTGAGGCACGCATGCGATGAAGGGTACGCTTGGAATGGAACTTGCAGATACTTATGTAGGCCATTCTGCCTACCTAGGTATCGACCGAGGTAAGCAGGGTAGGGTACCTGATTAGTGTGTAATAGTAGCTGCGCCTGGCCCCTGTCAATCCATCTTATCTACCTTAACCTACCTTACCTGAGGTCCTGGGCTAGGTATCTTACCTTGCCTACCTTACTTGACCCGACCTGCCTGACCAGACCTAAAACGATAGCAGCAGCAGCACATGCTTTGATGCTCGTCATCCCGTCGCACTGCATATATGTACCGGTCTCTCTCTCTCTCTCTCTCTCTCTCTCTCCCTCTTTTCTTTTTTGGCGACTTCCCGCTGCCCTCTCGTGGTTTTATGGTTTTTTTCCCTCCCCCGGTTTTCTTGGAAGTGCTCTTATCCTTCTAGAAACCTTGTACCGCCACACCTTGAACGATCCCACCCAACCACCGCGTCCTACCTTTTGCATCGACCCGTGATCTGTTCCCATGAGCAGGACCTGGTAGACTCGGTGAACTCTTTTTTTCCTTTTTTCCTTCTTCTGGTGGTTCTCGTTCTCTCGGCACGACAACGTGAGCTGTCTTGGACTCCGTGGGGTCCCCACCCTCTCCTCCTCGTCCTCGTCCTCCTCATCCTCATCGTCCTCCTCGGGTTTCCCCCGCCCCGGACTCTGCCGACGACAACCGAACCACGGACATAATAACATCACCCTCGACTTTGCATTGACGTCTACTATCCAAACCGGGCCCGAGTTGCAATTCTTGACGACGACTACCGACAATACGAAAAAGAAAAGAAAACCCCACTAGAAAAGAAAAAAAGAAAAACAGGGGCCAGCAGCTTCACGACATTCCACTGCCGCAAGATAGATCGCAGCAGCACTCTCAGAGGCAGAGATGGGCGATATGATCCGGGACCTGCCCCCCGCGGCCTCCTCCTCTTCTTCTCCGTCTTCTTCTTCGTCTCCTCCTTCCTCATCACCGGCGACACGGCGGAACCAGCTCTTTCTCGGCACTTTTGTGCACTCCAAGACGAGGGAAGCGCTCGAGTACCTTCACAATGCCGTCGTGTGCGTCGACACGTCGGGTACCATTGTCGCCGTCGAGACGGGATACGACCTGGCAAGGGCCGAGGCCGAGCTGCTCCCCCGCCTGGGGTGGGAGATGGGCCATGTCGAGGTCAATGTGGGGAGGGACGGCCAGTTCTTCTTCCCTGGCTTTATCGGTACGTTGCTCATGCATTCTTTCTTTCTTTCTTATTCCTCTCGCCGTCCATGTTGGTCCAACGTGTAATCATCTCGGCGTCGGCCGAATGCAGACACGGGGCGCAGCATAGACATGGGACAACAACAAGAACAAGAACAACAATAACAGCAAGCATGAGGCGCCTTCGCTGCGAGACATTGTGCCGCGCCATCTTGACGCTAACATGAATCAATCTATGCCGACAGACACCCACGTCCACGCCTCGCAGTACCCCAACGTCGGCATCTTTGGCAAATCCACCCTGCTCGACTGGCTCAACACCTACACATTCCCTCTCGAGTCGAGCCTCAAGGACCTCGCCAAGGCAAGGCGCGTCTACACCGCTTGCGTGCGCCGCACCCTCGCTCACGGCACCACCACCTCGGCCTACTTCGCCACCATCGACGTCGACGCCACGAACCTGCTGGCCGACATCTGCCTGGCCCTGGGCCAGCGCGCCTTCGTCGGCCGTGTGTGCATGGACCGCGACGGCCTGTGTCCCGAATACTACCGCGACGAGTCGCCCGCGGACTCGTTGCGGAAGACGAAGCAGACGGTCGACCACATACGCTCCATCGACCCGGCCTTTGACATCGTCGCTCCCGTCCTGACCCCGCGCTTCGCCCCGGCCTGCTCGCGCGAGGCCATGAGGGGCCTGGCCGACATGCAGCAGGAGCTCGGGCTGCTCGCGCAGACGCACGTCTCGGAGAACGAGAGCGAGATCGAGCTCGTGCAGCAGCTCTACCCGGAGAGCGAGAGTTACACCGACGTCTACGACGCCCAGGGCCTGCTGAGCGAGCGCATGATCCTCGCCCACGCCATCCACCTGTCGGAGAAGGAGGCCCGCACCATCGCCGACCGCGGCGCAAAGGTGTCGCACTGCCCTTGCAGCAACAGCAGCATCACGAGCGGCGCCGCGCAGGTGCGCTGGCTGTGGGACATGGGCATCGACGTCGGCCTAGGCACCGACATGAGCGGCGGCTACAGCCCCAGCATCCTCGACGCCGCGCGCCAGGCCGCCCTCGTGTCGCGGCACGTCGCCATGGGGCTGCGCGGCCCCGAGAGGGAGAGGGCCAAGCTGACGGTCGACGAGGTGCTGTACCTCGCCACGAGGGGCGGCGCCCGCGTCGTCGGGCTGCGGGACAGGATCGGCGGCTTCGAGGTCGGCATGCAGTGGGACGCGCAGCTGGTCGGCCTGCCGCTCGTCGACGAGGACGGCGGGCAGGGCGGCGGCGGCGGCAACGTCGACGTCTTTGGGTGGGAGACCTGGGAGGACCGGGTGGCCAAGTGGCTCTACAACGGCGACGACCGGAACACCAAGATGGTCTGGGTCAAGGGGCGGCTGGTGCACTCGGCGAGGTAGCCGGCCGGCGGCAAAGCCTGTGATGGTCGGATGGTTGATTGGTTGTATGGTTGTATGGTTGTATCTGGGGGGATTATGGGATCTATATGAGGAGGCGGATATGCATTGGGTTCGGCGTTCTTCGTGGCTTTCGGGTAGGGCGTTGAGAT